>JAOXJP010230115.1:0-10842 GCA_025762735.1 Platanus orientalis
TTGGCTTCTCAAATACTTTAAATATAGAGGTACCCACGTTCAGAGTAGGTCCTGTAACTTTTCTGGAAGTGGGAGAAACATAGAGAATTCTAGAGCAGGTGTGGATACTTTGGAGACCGAGTCGGATTGTAATCTTGTGTCCGGTTTAGCCATTGAGGTAATTCTAAACTTCCTTTAAGATTGGATCTCAGAGATTCATATGATGATCACGGGAAACCATATGTAGATATGTGATTATTTTAAATGAATTTTACTAATTTCTTTGTTCAAGAATGGTAAACTTCCTTTCATTGTGAACCAGTGGGAAGTCTAGAATGCTCAATATATCCTTGTCATAACCCATTTTGCAAATTTGGATGTTGGTATGTCCACTCTGTTACCTTCATTTTGTGGTTGATACACTTCAGCAATGAGCGCTCTGTAATTGAAACAAATACTATTAGTATGCCAGGTATTATTAATAAATACAATTTTTAAATCTTAAAAGCATTACCTCACCATATAAGCGCAACATGTCTGGGATGGCCAGTGAGGAGCATTCGGTTTGCAAGTGCTCTAGGGACAGACGCCTCTACAACATCCTCAAGCGCCTCTCCAGTATGCTCAAGCACCTCTACTGCATCATGCTCATCTACTGTAGGCACTGCGCATGAGTCATTGGTAGCTGTCGCATACCTATATGGGTCAACCCTCTCTATAACCTGACGTTGGCGGGTAGATGCAATAGGAACGGAGTACTCATCTTCGACGTCCGTATCTGGCACATGTTATATTGTGTTAGACGTGCACAATAACGGATTAAGTATTTTAAAATATATATATTTAATAAAATATTTTAATTTTGAAAAAAAAATTATTTTTAAATTATATTAGAAAAAAATTATACTATAAAGTATTTTAATTTTTTTACATTATATTATATTTTTAAAATTTATAGTATAAATTATTTTAAAATTAGTATTTTTAAACTTAAACATTAGTATTTTAGTACTTTAAAATTACTATTTTTAAATATTTTATTTTATTTGTTGGTTTTTTTGTTTTTGTTTAGCCAGGCCAGCCCCGTTTGGACAGACCAGTTCGAACAAGTGCTTCATGAATGGAGACATTCATAGGAAGATTTTTTTAAAAAAAAATCTAAAGAAATACGTACCTCTAGCAGTCATGGTCCTCCTTTTCTGCCTAGATCTACTGCCTGTCGTGCACCTTGCTCTCTCGCTGACCATTTCTCTATTTTGTCATCCACCACGTGCCATCTCTCTTACATGAATGTTAGGGAGAGGGTTTAAGAGGGAATGAGTTTGAATTCAAAGAGAATATGAGGGAAAGGGAGAGGGAGAATGAGAGGTGTGGGATGGGGATCTTTACGTTAGGTTTTGGGGGGAGATGAGGGGAACTTAGAAAAAATAGAGGTGTGGGAGTGAAGCTTGAGGGAATTTAATATTTTGTAGGAGGTGTGGGAGAGGTTTATCTAAAAGGGTATTATGGGAAGTGCAGGAGGGATGCTTAAAAATAAGTGAGGGGGACTTAGAAAAGAAGGAAAATGAGGGGGACTTAGAAATTTGATCGGTGTGAGTAGAAGCTCCCTTTTTGTTGCTACTCTAAGAGGTGCATTTGAAGCTCCTGTCCTTTTTTTTTAATATTTATATTTACCCCTTGCAGTTGCCTCCCAATTGTGTTGGTTTTGAATGAAGTTGTGAAAGTCATTGATCTTTCTTAATGTTTTGTAGGTGTTATTGCTAGGTTTCTTTATTACAACATATGTTGACATTCTTGTCATTGGTTTGTTTGAAAAAGGGTTCAATGGTTGAAGGTTCTAACATGCACTAATCAAGTCATATTGGTTTGTAAGACACATCATCACCAAGCTTTGATGGGTTTGTAACACTGTAAGATCTCCATAATGAGAAATCTACTCCAGTTGGGACACAATTTGCTCTCCATTCTGAGCATAATCCTGAAATCTCTTGTGGATACAATCTACTTGCATAGGTTAGTATATATATTTGAATATATTATATTATCAACTTTGTAGATTCATGTGGGTGAATATCAATATCCAAAAGCAAAGCTTATCTCTTGCCCTACTGATTAACCTCAAATCTGAAACCTCCACATGAGGCTAAATAGCTGAGAAGATACTTGTCAAAGGATGCCAGCAGAAGAGGAAGGAAGCCATGGAAAGTCTCCTAAATCTACAAAAAAATAAGAATGAAAGTTTATAAGAGGAACAAGAGTTACTACTACTAGAAATGTGTAATCTATGGGTCAAAGATAATAAGGCCAGGGTGGAAAAGAAGAATCAGAACCTTGAAAATATTAAATGGGATCTTTGTATACAAGGGAAATTCTTAACAGAGAAGTATGTTCATTTTCAAGGCCTCTACAATTATCTAAATATGATATGGTAACCTAATCATGGTACAAAGATAAAGAAATCTAAATTAGGTATTTATATATTTCAGTTTAATCATCAAATGGACATACAAAGAGTAATGGATGGACAACCATGTAATTACAAAAAGGGCCCAGTCCTAATTCAACGATGGAGACCAGGAACAAGCTTGAAAGAAATAATCTTCTATGAGTTGGAGTGTTGAGTCTAAATCCATGATGGGGTTTTCAGAGAGAAAAAATAAAAAAGGAAAGTCAATAACGAAATGGACAATCGATAATCAAACTAATTTAAGCATAAATTGGCAAAGGAATAAAAGGATCACATTAAAAGCCCAAGATAGGCCCAAATTAATGGGCTTTAGTAAGTGGGTCAAGAATAGCCCACCTCAAATTGAAAAGTCACCTATGGACACCACTAAATCCAGTGTGGAGTTAACAAGAAGAGTCAGCCCAACAACATGTGAAAATTCGGGCAATACAAATTATATCCCTTTTAAGTTTCAATTTAAGCCTAAATTAAATAAAATTTCAAAGATAAAAATCCAAGAGGATAGAACTGCAGCTGACATGGATATTGATATAAATGAGAGTCTAGCCAAAATAATAAATAGAAAAAGAAAGGATCCTAAAACCAGTCAAAAGAAAAAAGAAAAGCAAAAGGACTGAATATGAGGAGGGTAACAACTCAGCTAGAAATAATGAGGATTCTTCCCTTGAGGTAATGTCTAACCCCTTAACTTGCATTTTACTTCAACTTTATAATAAGGTATGTTTCTAGATGGAGGTGGTATTATATTTATTTTAAATAATATAGATTAGCTTAAAACAAAAAAAGAAAAGACATAAGAGTAAGGTTTTTTCTTAAAGAATATTTATACAAAAATACAATATTCAAAAATAATAAACAAGTTTCATTAGGTGGTTGTCCCCCAACAGTCCTAAGGGTTCATATGAAAATTATGGCCCGGAACTGTTAAAGAATCAGATAATCCTTGACAAATCGAGAACTTAGGTTCCAAATAAAAATACAAAACCTAAATATATATTATTTTCTTATCTAAAACTAAATTTCAAAGTAATGAATTTATAAAAAAAAAAAAAAAACTTGCATAAATAATCATTACAATTCTCTAGTTTAGATGTAATATGATTATTGAGGGGTTTAGCTTTAATATGGAGATAAATTGTGTTAATGGTTTTGGTGACAAGGCACGGGTAGAATTATAGATATTTTTTAAACACGGTTCTATAGTTTTTTTTTTCTTTTTTGACTGGTTGCGGGAAGGGGAATTTCAGTGGTCGGAGAACTCTGTTGTGAAGCTTTTGATCGTATAATCCGTAGGTTTCCTTCCCACACCCTGCGTGTAAAATCTTTGTTAGTTTTAGATTTTCTAACCCAAAACAAACTCTATTTAGTTTGTAAAATTCGTTTAGTTTTAGGTTCTCTTCCTATGCACCCACTACTAGATATATAATAATATGCCTTCCTTCCCTTCCTTATTTTGCTTGCAAGAGAGAGAGAGAAACAACACAAGGACATGGTGAAGAAGGAAAAAAATTGCGAACAAGAATAAGAGGGAAATAAGTGAACAGAAGGAGGAGGAGGGAGAGGAGTCACGAGAATGGGAAAATTTACCCGGAGACATCATAATGAAGATATTCGAAAGAATCGACCATGAGGAATTGTTGACAAGTCAGTATGAGGTTTGCCCTTCGTGGAGGAAGGCCTGTTGGGATATAATCTTTTGGAATGGACAGAAGGATACCCTTGATCTAAGTGGCTTAGCATTGTCAGATTTATGTGGCAGCAATATTGTAGCAGATGATCACGAAGGAAAAGCCATCAGATTGATGTGGCTTCTGGAGTCCATATTCTTTTACAAAAATGAAGAAGATGGTGGTAATGCATCCAAAGATATCACTTACATGGTCCTTCCTCCTGATCTCAACTTGTGTGACCTCCACGTTGTCTTCCTTTCTAAACGTTACGTTATATATCATTTTTTTTTTTTTTTTTTTTTCAATTTTTTTGTTTATTTATTTTTAAGTCTTATTTTCTCTATTTATTTTTTAAAATTTTATAAAATTGAGAAGTGGGTCGGGAACAATCCACAGTTTTATCCAAGGTAGTACAAGGAGTATATTAAAGAAAACTCTATTAAATGTAGCTGCTGTCCATGTAGCCGATTTCGTGACAGAAAGTTAAACGCTCAAAGGCCCCTAAGTGGGTTTGGCTTAACTATCAGTAAACATAGAGCAACAGCAAGAATGGTACCCCACAATTTTTGTGGAATTAGGATTTGGATGGTTACCAAATTTTCAGAATTTCAACTTGACGGTTCATGAGTGTAATGGTGAGCTTAAGATTATGTTGGGTCTTAATGGTAAACTCTTATAACTTTGGCTAGAAGGATCTTAATTTTGGGAACATGATTCAGATAAATATTCCTAGGGATTCATGGCCTCGGATTATGTGAAAATGAATCTCGTGAGAACTGTGCAAACGGCACCAGAGGGGCTGACTCAACAGTACTGAAAAATGATTTACACTTTTTGGGGGGCACTTGTCACTTTTCGATGCTGATGTGTCCGCACCCTGGTGCCGTTTGCACAGTTCTCATGGGATTTGTTTTCACCTAATTTTTTCTCGGGATTCAGATATACAGGTTATGGGAAAACAAATAAAGGTTTTATTTAGTTGAATTTGTAGGGCTGCAATTTGATGGGATTTACGTGGGTTTGATTGAGAAGAATATGGTTGACTAGTTGTAAAGATAAGAAAAGAAAAGAAAAGTTGTAGGGTGTTAGTATGGGATGCATGGCTGAAATCTTAGATGAGAAACATGGTTTCTATTGGAAAATGTTAGGATCGTTTTACCTTCTTCTTCATAGAAGAAACGAGATGCAATAAAATCAGCAAACAAAACGAAGAAAGAAATCATGCACAACACAAGATTTACATGAAAAATCCCAGTTTGGGGAAGAACTATGGAGCCATAGAGAAAACTTTTACTATCAGGAAGAAAACTCATCAAAAGACGATTTATAATTTCAAAACCTCTCTCACTCCCTTGCACATAATCCTAGAACGAAACATATAAATACCCCAAAACCCTAATATAATGCAAATATGATTTAGGCCCGATCTAATACATAAAAACAGGTCAAAAAAATTCTCGAGACTCACATTCAGATTTTGGGGTTGTATCCGGGTTAAATTTCATGTTGAAATCCTGATGCTAACCCACAAATCAAACTTCACACATTACATTAGAAGAAATGATATGCTCGGATTTCATTGTGTAGGCAACTAAGCATGGAGAAAAATGTAACAAGTTTTGAGATGAAAGGGTGGGGATCAAAAGAATAGTCTTTTAATCCTAAGGACAGGTGCAGGTTCGGTCAAGGATTGAATTCTTGGACCTTACCTACAACACATCAAGAAACTAATAAATTTTTATTATTTATTTTGATTGATAAAAAAGAAATTTTAATGAGAAAAATCTATTTCGCCTTTGCCAATTCCTCATGCGCCATAGCAGGACATGGGTATGGACTTCGTGCTAAGGTTGCCTAAGACCTTGAGGAAGAATGATTCCATCTTTGTGGTAGTGGATCGTTTTTCCAAGATAACCCATTTCATTCCATGCTAGAAGACCTCGGATGTTTCAAGGATTGCTAAGTTGTTTTTCGATGAGGTCATCAAATTACATGGCTTACTCAAGTCTATCGTGTCTGACAGAGATGTCAAGTTTGTTAGTTACTTTTAGAAGACACTTTGGCGAATGATGGGTACAAAACTCAAGTTTTGCATAGCTTATCACCCTTAGATTGATGGTCATACTGAAGTGGTGAATCATGGTCTTGATAGCATTTTATGGTGTCTTATTGGTGACCACCTGAGGTCATGGGACTTGGTCATATCTATTGCTGAGTTTGCATATAATAATTCGGTTAATAGGAGAATATGTATGAATCCATTTGAGATTATCACAAGTTACAAGCCTAGGAGTCATATCAACCTTATTCCTATGTCAGTTACACATTGGCCATCTGAGTCAACATCAGCATTTGCATATCACATACATGCATTATATGAAGAAATCAAAAGAAGGATTACCCTTAATAATGAAATGTATAAGTGGTCTGATGATTTTCGTTGTGTCCAACAAGATTTTTAGGAAGGTGATTTTGTGATGGTTTGACTTCGACCTAAGCAGTTTCAGCCTAGAGTAGCTAAGAAGTTACATGCTCCTAGTTTAGGACCTTATAAAATACTTTAAGCGAGTTGTACCCAATTCTTATGTAGTTAACTTACATTCAAATTTAGGGATAAGCTCAACATTTAATGTTGAGGACCTTGTTCCATTTTATACCCCATCATCCCACTTTGTTGATCTTTTCTCTAACCAGTAAACCCTGTTTTCTCAATTTCCTCAACCCATACTTTCACCACCACCATTAACACATAGAAAATAGGTTATAGAGGATATCCTAGATGAGCAGATTATTTCTACAAGGCAAGGTGACTAACAAATGAACATTGTCAAGTGGAAGGATAGGCCAGAGACCGACTGCACTTGGATGACATAGGAGGACTTACAAATATTGGATCCAGATCTACTCGAGCATTATTAGAGTTTTGTTTTGCCAAAGGCGAGTTCTTCTCATCTGAGAGGAGTTGATGAAGACATCCGAGTTCTTCATCGAGTGTACTAGCATCAAAGGATGATCGAGCCTCGTTCACTATAGTTCGAGTAGTTTGGGAGCATGTGGGGAGCACAAGTTATCCCATGTGGGACCCACTTGAGAGCACATTATTGCTGCATTGCTAGTAGTTTGCTTAGTTTTATTTTATATTATGTTTGGCATGATTCTCACATGATTTGAATAAGTGTAGGTTGTTTTATTCACATTTTATGTAATAAGGGTATAAGGGTAATTTTTCATTTCTTTTAATAAGGGACAAAGTTGTAAAAGACAGGGGGTAACAGCTTTAAAAAACCGTACTCTTCTCTTATTTTTTTAATGAAGATTAATTAAGACAAAATAATGTGGCTGGTGGCTACCCCTTCTTTAGAGATTGGGGGATTTAAGAAACTCTCTTAGATCAATGCAAGCTTGGTAAGAGACTAAGAAACATTATTCATAAATTGCTACTATAATTTTTTAGGTATTTATTGATTGTTCCTCTTACTACTCTCTTATTTTTGTGTTGTTATTGATGGAGGTGGTATGACTGAGGTTGGTATGCTAAAGATGACATCTCCCCTTTAAATCCTACAATTTTCAGCATCTAAGGACTAGAACAATGTTGCTAGAAAATTTTACCCAAGCTTTAGAACTCCATACCTGTTGTACAGGAACAGACACCCAAATCAACCCCAGATTTTGGGTGATTTTTCATGTGGGACTCTTCCTTTGGGTTCGTACAAACCAGCAACCACATTTTTCCTATAACTTCAATCGGATAGACCTATTTTGTTAATCATAAATACTCAGAAATAAACATTGTTGAATTGATTATTCTCACCAATTGGAAGCATGGTTCTTTCATGACTGTTGGATTATTCCATTACTTGAATATAAATAGTACTTAGTTTGTGTTCATCTTGTTTGCTAGTTCTTTATATGAATATTTGACTGTTCTTACATAGTGTTAAAGATCATTATTAAATCACCTTATTGAGACCTAAACTACATAGCAGATAGTAGGAATTTTGATTATATTCTTCCATTACTTTGGATAACCTGATGTGATCTCTTCAATTTTTTGTAACTTGCATGCATATTTCTTCTATTTTATGCAAACCACATGCATCCGACATCACCTCTTCTCTCACAACCTGAAGAAGAAACCATTTTTTCACCTTGAAGAACCCTTTCAACAAGAAAACCTTAGGGAAACCCTTTTTTTTAGTCACAAACCTCTTCTTACCACCTCCAACAACCTTAGAGACCTTATATAAAAGTTAGAAGTCGACATAGAGTGAAATCCCACTCAAATATGCAACTTTCTAATTCCATACAAGAAATTTCACCACCGCCGGACCAATCTACAAAATTTTGGACCAATCCAACCCAGACTGATCCACTTTTTGGCTGACTGATCCAAGCTAGATTGAGCCACACTTTTTTGGCTCAATCCAAGACTTTCGTCTACGCATTGCTAGGTTCCTTTTCCTTGCATTCAGTCTCCACTCCCAACACTTTTCTATTAACCCAAAATTACCCCCATGTAGCTTTGGTCTGATACAAAATTAAATGATCGAGATATTGGACCTTCATCAGATCAAACTTTCAATGTCTAAGTTAAACCATGGTACACTCAAGAAAAAAATGTCAGTATATTAATGTTAATGATCTTGAGTCAAATAAAAGAATCAAGGGTTATTTGTTGTTATCCCCATACGAATAAACAAAGTGAACTTGTAAACCTTTCATGTGGATTGATTGTTGTTGGAAGAATCCTTGTAAAAAAAAAAAAAAGACTATTGTTGGAAGAAAAAAAAAATGGGAAAGGACAATCTTAAATAAATCAAACCAACCATCTCTCCTAAAACCCTAAGGTGTTAGGAGAGGGATGAATTAAGATACTTATTATATTTCAACACCCCCCATCAGGAGAGACACTCTCCCCTCCTAGACAAAGAATGTGGGGAACTAGGTGGGAGGCCCGGGAGACTACATCCACAGGGGTTTTGAACTCAGTGACCTAAAACCTGCTCTGATACCATCTTAAATAAAGCAATTAATCGCCTCTCCTAGCTAATACCCTAAGGTGTTAGGAGAGGGATGAGTTAATATACTTATTATATTTCAATAGACAATAGAGGACCATTTTTTATATTTAAGATGGATAAGATTTTCCAACATCTATCATATTTCCTCAATTAATATGGTGACTGATCTATCTTTAATTAAGAGAAAAAATTATTGTCTGTACATTCTTGACTATGGGCAATCCATGAAAGACCTCGTAAAATTGATTGGTTGCCTCATCCAGTTTATTAACCAACAAGATAATATCTTTAGTTCTTTTGTTTTTGGTAAGAAGATATTGTTTTTAGTTATTCTCCATTATTCGTTATACATTTAACATTTGTTCCCTTAAGTAAATTATGCTTTTATACACAAAAAATAGAGTAAATTATGATTTTCTCCCCTATATGAATTATCTATATTTTTGCAGGTCACGCAGGCTCAAGAGCCTCACCCTATTGTGTGTGAAGAATATTATAGGAAAAAGCTTTTCTAGAGAAATTTGTAATTGGAGAGAAATGGAAAAGATGTCAATAGGACCTATTCATTCTCGATATTATACTCATATTATCCAAGAGATGGGAATAAACTTCAAGAAGCTACAAATCCTATGCATAAATGGCTCCAAATCACATAGATTCAGTATCCGAAGTTTCTACTTCGACAGTACAAGTCACTCATCATAGCCAAAAACCTCTGCAACCTAAAGATATTAGTCTTGAATTATATATTTATATATAAATTTGGAGTAAAAATATATATTGTCAGTGTAAACAACTTCTAGAACTAAATTTTACAGAGTGCAAGAGAATGATGCCTAATCCGCCATCTCGACGTGAGTCAATATCCCAAATTCCTATATCTTGGAAGATTAAGAAGATGACAATGGGGACTCATATCAAGTGGTCCATTGATACACAAACAGAGATGTGCAGCTTGAGTGATCTGATCTACTACAACTGGCAATGAGTTTAGTTGATTTCATGTGAAAAATAGGAGTTTTATCATACTCTATTTGTAAACAATAAAAGTGAAGTTTGACAGGAAAACTCTCTTTCATTTTTTTTTTACCTAACAATTTATTTATTTCTCTCATTTCTTATGGTATTGCTCAATTTAAACATGGTTGGATCACCATATTGATAGGTGTGGACCTTGGTTTATGCGTGGTGGGTAAATCCTTTATAGGAAAAGACTTACTAATCATTGGAAACCTCCCACTTGCCAACCTTTTTAGTTATGTGGTCAAACATCATTTTATGAAACAAAAGTTTTTTTTCTTCTTTGATTATGAAATGTTTTAAGAATATCAAACTCCACTTATGCTAGTCAAATTTTTAAAAAAAATAAAAAATTCTTGAGTAACTTGTAAGGTAATCTTTTTTCTTTTCTTTTTTTTCATTTTTTGTGGTTACTATGTTAATTAATCATTATAGTCCTAACTTCATTTATTATGAGTAATTAGACTTAAGATGACACAAGTGTATCCCATCTTATGGTAGGTAAGTGAACATCTTTTGGTATTAAAGAAAACCAAGTTATTTTAAAGAGGTGGTAAGAATTTAAACCTTCACTTAAAATGATATTACAATGAATGAAAAGAAATAACGGAGAATGATTGTCTGTTTTGAGACAGACCTCTATTATCGTGCATTGATTGACACATGATGTGTTTTTGAATTT
>JAOXJP010230116.1:0-10842 GCA_025762735.1 Platanus orientalis
GGATTTTACTTGAGATTAGATGCCATGGGTTACGATGAATGATCTAATGCAAAACACTTATCTTGACTCTCGAATGTGGTTGTTAATCTTGGTGGCCTGCCTCTTGGATTTTAGTAGTCGCATGTACCCCACCCCAGTGAGGAGTTTCGAACACAAGACGTTGTTAAGACGTTGTTAAGACATTGTTCTGATACCACTTTGATGTAGAATGCCTCAATACGTTTAGATTGAGGGAGACGAATCACTCCCTTTTATCTTATAGCCCAGGTGAGGTCATACCTTTGGTTGAACCCTCCTTTGTGGCCCCGCCTCTCATGGATCCTGCCTCACACAAGTCATCCGTTTTTTCACGGGTTGTCCCACCCCAAATGTGCCCTTGTAACCTGTGACATATGAAGTATACTGCTATAGTAGGGTAACCCATTTGATTATCTCTGTAGAAGTCAGAAATACCAGTATGGTTGTAGTTGGTGTGATGGATACTTCTGTAGCCTTTACTACCATACATTGGAAGAACTTAGTATTCTCTATCATTTCTAAAACTTGATAGTATGCTGGCTATGAATTCCCAAATGGAAACTGTTAATTGCTCTACAAGTTGGAAATTGTGATTTGCTTGTCAAATAATGGAGCTTTAGACGATCTTTGTTGTCTTTGGGCATGGGTTTTCTTGATCTTAGGATGTCATCTTGATGTTCATATCTTGGAGTTATCCCGTCTACTTACGTTGGGAATGTGTGATCTGTGTTTTCAGTTTGTGTTGTTGTCTTCAGTTGATAAATGTGTGTGTGTGTGTAAGTCCACACTATGTGTACACACACACACACACACTCTACTACATCTGGAAAAGTACTTTTTGTGGGATTCGAACTCTTAACCTAACTTGGATCTGATACCATGTTAACAATAAACAAATCAACTCTCTCAAAACCTTAAGGTGTTAGGAGATACATGAATTTATATTCTTCAACAATCTTTAAGAACTAAATTAATTAATTAATTAAATTAAATAAAGCCTCAAAGTGAAAGTTTCTACTTTTCTGATTCTCCACCTTTGAAAATGTGATGTGGAACAACCCATCAAAGACCAATTACATTTTGGAGTGTCATAACCATCAATGTCCAAATAAAAGGAAACAAATATTCTTGAAGAAGATTTTGGGATACCAGCTTGTGATGAAACTCCTTGTGTGGTTTGATGATACAGATATCCCATTAGTTCTGGACTGACTGATGCAACACTTTTGTTTTCCTGTTGAGTAAGCAGGGACGAAAGCATGACCGTACATTTGCAACAATTTTGATGATACAACTCCTTGTATGTGTTGATATTTATTTCTTTCCTTGCACTGGTTCTCTCTTCGGGGAGCACCATCCTCAAGTTGCTGAAAAAAATGTGGATCACCATCCAATTGAGGTATTGCTACAGTTGATATATCTAATTGCTGTACTTCATGGTAATTTTTAAAATTGAAGGGAAATGCGAAGGAAAAGCACCACTTTTTTAGATTGTGTGAAGCACAAGAGATACTGTAGTTTATTTCAAATCCAATCCGACAGAGCTGAACTGGAGCTTATTTCAGAACAAACTCATTAGGAGCTCATGCGACTATCACAACACACACACAGCATAACACATATATTAAAGTTGGCCTCAAGTAACCAACCAAGTTATTGTGGTACCAGGGCAAGTAAATCCTCACTAGAAAAAAGGATTTTGCCAGTGCGGAATGAAGATTTGAAGTTTTAACAAAAGATAGCCACATGAGCATATTTGAGTGGATGATATGAATGCTTTCTGGACCGAATTTTTGGTTTATTCATCATCTGTGTGCACTAAATTTGGTGCGTGTATTGTAGTTAGTTACCTAGCTTGCTAGCTAGTTGTTGAAGATGGGTTCTGAACCCAAGTATGTGGTTCAAACCTCAACAGAATCTACCAACTTAACAGGTGGCATCTTCAGGTGCACAGAATATTGAAGGGTGCTTGAAGTAGGAGAACATTAAACGAAGCAAAAGGCAAACAAGGAGGGGTTGTTTGGCTGCAGGTATAGGGTTAGGCACAATATGATAAACCCTTTTTAAGGGAAAAAAGCCTTTTTGGTGGATGCCGGGCCAGGCAACCATGGAAGTAAGTGCCCGTTTTTGGGATTGATTACCCTTGAAAAGTAAAATGCACATTCTCATAATTTAGAACTTTACCTAAGGCCTGTTTGGCAGCCACATGTAATGTAATCATTTCATTTTGAATTCCCATGGCATTTGTAACCATAAGGGGATGGTTCAAAATGGGGGCTCGGATTATGTGAAAACGAATCTTGTGAGAACTGTGCAAACGGCACCAGAGGAGCTGACGCATCAGTACAGAAAAGTGACTTACACTTTTTGAGGGGCACTTATCATTTTTCGGCACTGATGTGCCCGCACCATATAGATGGTAGGAACCATCATATTTTCCTAGTAAATTATTCATAATCCCTAATTTCTTGCAATCCATACAAACCCTTAAAACTTATAATGAGGATAAGTTGTTGAAAATGCCAGCTTGCCTTGCCGGTAAAGATCTGCATGCATCATACACTGGACTTGGGTTTTATTCCTATTCCTCACCCACTGACCTTCCTACAAACCCCTAACCATTGACTAAAAAGAGTGCTTTTGTAAGCTACTTTGAGCTCTGCATAGGTACTATCAACTATTCTCATCGTACCATACAAAAAAATCTATTATAAGGAGCTTAAAAGAAAATTGTGGGAGAAATTGGAAAGAAAGAAGATCATTGTTTATTTGAGAGATTCTATTTTAGAAGTAGTGACTTCTTTTTGCTATGGGGTTAGAAATTCCATCTACGATCAATGCTCTTTTGTGTTAAGATTTGTGACTAACAAAAAAACCTAATACTCGATCCTCCTAGAATACGTGGATCTTGCTTAACCTTATTTGTTGCCTGTGCTTTATCATACTCAACTCAAAGAATGTATTAAAATGTCACACTACCCAGTGCTGGTCTCGTAACTATGGAGTGTTGGGAGGGTTGGACAGAAGACAAACTTAATCTTTGGCTTTTTTGCACAGAATTATTCATGAGACTCGAACTTGTATTTTCACACTGACAGCCCGAGTCATTACCATTGCTCACACACCAAAAAAAAAAAAAAAAACCTCGAAGAATGACTTGATGGTTTTAAGCAAGTCTCTACTCTTGAACTTCTCCTTTATCCAAGTGCAATATTATTTATTGAAATTTTGATAAATTTTGCTGAAAATTTGAATCATAACAAGGAGTGGGAGTGAATGAGACAATTGTTTTCTCCTCATATTGGAGACAAAAGGTAACGCCCTAATGGCAAGGAAGCAAATAAATCGAATACGAAACGGATATTGGCATATCTGTATTTGGTTCATTTATAATCGAATATTTTTTTAAACAAACAAATATTTAATCGAATCAGATACACGTAGGTTCATATTCGTATCCATTAAGTTAATTGAATATCGAATACAAATACTTGTAACACCCCGCATTACATTCAAATGGTAAAAAAATAATTTGATACATGAAAGGGTAAAATTATAATTTCACATGTTCAGATATACTTTAAAGTGGTTTAAGAACCCTTTGGACCAAACTTGAAGTATAGAACTCAAGTTCGACGTTAAACTTGTCAAGTCTTAAAGTTGTTCTAATAGTGTATTTAGGGTAAATTTGTAGGTAAACTTGTACCAACCTCGATATAAATTGGGGACAAACTATACACAGCTGGAAAGATTTATGAGTATGCTTTTCAAGGCATAAAACGATGTGCAATTCCAAGTTTTTTAGAATAAATTATGTCAATTCTCCCACAAGGTGTTTGTGTTGACAGGTCCATAGATTTGTGATAACTTCCTAGGCTCATTGAAACAAATCTTGACTGAATTAGGGTTCAAGCCATATACCTCTAGAAAGATCTTGAAGTATAGTTTCTAACCCAATAAACGGTTTGTAAATATGGGTTTTCTATAAAAAGTTATGGTCATTTTAGTGCGAAGGGGTCAAACCTGGAAAAAGGCAGTCGGATGGATCCGATCCATGCCGAATGAATCTGTACTTAACGGATCGATCTACCACTATTTGGATCGATTTGGACCCACAGAGTTTTACAAAATTTTTTTTCCAAAAACATGTTGGATTGATCCAGCATCCATGAAGATCGATCGGATTATTGGGGGGATTGATCCGATACCCTTCGACTTGATCCAATATGACTTAGATTACGTTTTTTAAAACCCAAATCAATTTTTCTTTGTTTTGGGGAGTATGAGACCCTCCCAACTCGACCTAAAACCCTATAAATATGATAAAAAACCTAGTAGTCTCATTTACATAAAAAGTGAAAGAGCTAGAGAGGTTTAGAGGATTTGTGAGCTAAGTGTGGGAGTTCTTCTTCAATTGGGTAAGTTTCATTCTCAACTTTGAAAAATCTTGCTAGAATGAATAATTTATTAATGAATAATTTATTTTTGAATCTTTTAGTTCTACTTGATTTATGTTAGATTTACTTTATTTTACAGAGAATAGGGAAAAGGGGAAGGAAGTGGCTAAGGATTTTGGAGCTTGATTAAGAAGAGGATTAAGATAGTGAGTGTCTATACATGATGTATTACTTTCTTTGATTTTCACCATTTTCTTCATAGGTTTTTTTTCAATATGATTTGTATTTTAGTTCCTTCATCACTTGATTGTTAATCTATGAGGTTTTGGTGAGTTCACTTTATTTGACTTAAAGATCTATGAGATTTTTGTGAGTTTACATGCATGACGTGCTACTCCATTTGTTTTCCTACTGCATTCTTCATGGCTATCATTTAATTTGATTTTGTATTTTGGCTTCTTTATCACTTGGTTGCTAAATCTTTGAAATTTTGCAAGTTTACATAACTTGATTTTTAGATTTATAAGATTTTTGTAAGTTTTCACACATGATATGCTAATCTTTTAAATTTTTATCATTCTATTCATTGATAATCTTTAGTTTGGATGACATTTCGGTTTCCCTTCATTTTTGTTTGTCTTATTAAGAAAGTTTGGTAAGATTTCTTTATCTAAATACTAAATCCATGGAGGATTAGTGAGTTCTCAAGTTGATTGCTCTATTCTTTCTATTTTTCTATAATTTTTTCCATTTTTTGTTGTCATTTTAAGTGGGATGACTGATTTTCATTCGTTCATGTTAAATCTATGTTAGTTTGGTGATTTCAATTATTTCATAGGGTGATTTATTCCATTATACCTTGATAGAGAGCTTGATTACATAAAATTATGGATTCTATTTGTAAATGGTTAAACGTATTCCAATTTGAGCATGTGTTAGTTAAGATTTAATCCTTCTATTTTGCTACCATCATAAATTCATTAAAATCCTAAATTTCTCTCTATGATTAGATGTAAGAATGTTGAATCCTTGTGAAACTAAAAAGGGGAAAATGATTTCTATCTCATATGCGTGATGTTTGCCTTGATTTCCCTATAGTTGAGATTTCTATTCACCTTGTTATTATTAGTTGGTAGTATTTTATTAATTTGATTAACTCCAAGCTGTGTTGCTTATTCTATTTCATATGATAGTTAACCAATAATGCTATTATTATGCTTCTCACTTGATTATTCCACTTACATTAGTTTGATCCGATGGACTCAATGTTAGTATCATTGCATCTATATGGCTTGTTTGGAACTTTTATGTTATTGTTGGTTTTGAAAAGTTAGAAGGTGAATTTCCAGTAGTTGGTTTTGGGGTGAGTATGAATTATTACCTTTCGTTGGTTTTGAGTACGAGTTTTACATGGTTTCACAAATGTGTTTTATTACATGGACATTTCTTGCATTGTATCCTTATATAGTACATTCTATTCTATATATAAGCATGATTTTAAAGTACCGTTTACATTCAGTGATTTTGGCTATGTCTCATTTTAGGTATCCAATCATCGGGTCATATTAATAGGTGAAGACAGCCTTATGACCTATTTCAGGTAACCAATCACCATGTCACATTAATAGGTGAAGACAATCTTATGACCTATTTTAAGTACCCAATTACTGGGTCACATTAATAGGTGAAGATAGTCTTATGACCCACTTCAGGTACCCAATCACCGAATCACATTAATGGATAAAGACGGTTTTACAATCCATTCAGGTACGCAACCACTATGTTACATCAATAGGTGAGAACGAGATTATGACTTATTCCCGGTACCCAATCACCGGGTCACATCAATAGGTGAAGATAACACTAAATGTCCATCAGTTTTGTTTGAGATTTTTGATTTGTTAGAGACTTTACATTGGTTATATGATTTCAGTTTTGTTAGAGGCCATATGTGGGCTAATTTGTTGGATTTGTTACGAGGTGCTTTGACGAGATTTGGTTCAAGAACCCTGCATGGGTTAAATTATTTTAATCCAAGATGTGCTTTGTTGGAAACCCTTCACGAGTTACATGAATTTGAGAGTTGCGTTAGACTTCTATGAGCATGCATCTGTTTTGATATTTATTAGTTAAGGTAGCTTATTTGAGAGGCGCTAAAGCTTATTTATGTATGAGTATTTAGAAGCAAACACTGCATTACATGTTGCACTTACCTCATAAGCCACATTTTATCTATTTCATTTTTGGACTCTTACTGATTTGGCTTATTACTTTTGTAC
Source organism: Platanus orientalis (assembly GCA_025762735.1). NCBI lineage: Eukaryota > Viridiplantae > Streptophyta > Magnoliopsida > Proteales > Platanaceae > Platanus > Platanus orientalis. Next base: position 6,695 of record JAOXJP010230116.1, read on the forward strand.
CCTCATTAGATTTTAATTATTGTTGTAGTTAGTTCGACTCTTGTATATTATATCTATTTTGATTTGGCATCATTTCGTATTCATGACATTCGATTTATTCAATGGGACATTATGTATCTTCTCTCATAAGCTTTATATCTTGTCAATGTTTTTTACACCATTTCAGATGACGCTCTATAACACGGGATCTCTGGTAGGTTCAATTCTGATGGATGGTTCATGGGGATGAGCGAACTGTCTATATTACTTCTTTTTTATCCGTTAATTTTCAGCACTCATGTATGATATAGTTATATTTTGAAACATGATTTGACTCGGTTAATTAGTAACTTTACTTAAGGTGACATGATGTTGGCCCTTACGGATGACCTATTTGATAGTAATATTTAGATACTTATGAATATGTTTAGTTTGATGGTTAAAATTAATAGTTATTTGATATGAATATGGAGGTTCTTGTTATATTCTACTACGTAGTTTAGAATGTGTATGTATATATTTTACTGTACTTTATGGATGAATGTTATTATCTTATGATCATGTTTTCGCTGCAAATGTTTTGGTAATTGAGGATTGTTAATTGGATAAAAGAAAAAAAAATTACGTTGCAATTTAGGTAGATAAGTTAAGACTCTTTTCGCAAAGATAGAGTCACTAATATCACACTCTTAGATCCACGATGCCGCACACGTGTGCTTTCGCATCTACTATTTTAATTTTCCATATACGAATTTTAAGATGTGACAAATAAAAATTTATCTGATTACAAAATTCATTAAGTTCAACTAATATACTTGTATCCATTAAGTTAGGCAATGGATTGAAGTTATGATAAGAGAATCTATAGACTCTATGACAATGTAGCATAACCTACATTACATTTATAATTGAATATTTTTTAAACGGATGGATTTTTAATAGAATTGGATACAGATATGTTAAACGGACACAAATATGAACCGAATTCATATAATAATCAAATACCTGCATCCCTACCTAATGGACATCTGCCATGATGAGGCGAAGTAAGAGAATGCTAGAGTAGTGTGCCTTATTAATGTACATAGCGTGTAAATTCAATACACGCCAGATGCATTTAATGTTGTAATATATGTTTTTAATCAGGTATGTTAAGTGTCACTTAAGAATGGAAATCCGGACAGTCAGACACGCAACTAATGCGAGTTTTTAAATTTTGGAGTTTTCAAAATTTGGGTCTCCATCTGTCTTCTTAGAACTTTGATTTTTTTCTTTTTTCCACCCTTTGTACGTACTCAATTAATTGGATTGGGTGGTTGATATCCTCTACGCCACCCCCCTTGTGAGCTACTCAATGACCACACAAGGGAAGGAATCAATTTACTTTTTGGAGGTGATGTGACATCTCGAAAATGAATTGATCCCCTCCTTGTGTGGCCATTGAATGGCTCACAAGGGGGGTGGTGTAGAAGATTTCAGGCTGATAAGGGGGTCTGATATCAAGTGCGACACCCCCCTGATGTGACACTCAGGAGGGGGAATCAAAAACCTCCAAAAAGTGAATTGATTCCGCCCCCCGAGTGTCCCATCAGGGGGTTGTGGCGCATACGATTTCATCCCGCATTGGGAACCACATCATCACCTAATCTTTGTTATCTGCGACAATAAAAGCCACAAGGTGACTGGAATCACAAAACTCACTAGAGCAATGGTTAGTGGGGGAGCAAAAGCAGTCATGAGAGATGGAAATCCCAAATATTGTTTTGCAAAATTACAAGGTATACCAAATACAGTTGATTCATTAACGGGGAACGAGTTGGCAGCAGCAAGAATTGGTGTCAATGAACTGAGCTTGATATTGCCTTGGGTGTCACCATAGATGAAAACAACCAATTGAATTGGCTAGGGAAGACGGAATAACCATGAAAGGGGGTAAGGACTCACCGTGGTTTTGAGCAATGGGTCATTGCCAGCTGTCTTCTACTCATACACTGAGTAAAATACTTAAAAAGAAAAATAACACAGCATAAGCACCAAGTATCAACCAATAACCAAGAGAGAAGTTTAAGACCAATTAATTTCAGATAAAAAATAACATATGCCACATGCACCTATTGATAAATATAACATCGCTAGCCCTTTGAAACTGTTAGAGAACAAGCAACCAACAAAACAAGGAGCCACTTTTTGTACTTCAAGTATAAAATCACACCAATCTGAATGGCAAGAAGTGTAGGGGTTCCTGATGATTGCTACAGTTCCTGTTAGATAAGGATAGCTACAGTTCAGTTTTTCATTTACTTAGACATTGATTGATGTAGGGGTTCCTGTTAATAGCTACGGTTTTATCATTATGATAAAACCGTAAAAGACAAAGGTGAAAATAGAAAACTCTGTGGAGATGTGTTGAGTTTTGCATTTACTATTTCTACAGTTCCTGTTAATAGCTACAACATCAAAGGTGCACAAGAAAATTATGTGGAAATAAGCATGCTCTTAAGAAGCATCAATCAATGTCTCTTCCTGAGTCAATAAGAATGAAACCCAACTGAGGTTTTTGGGCCATATAGAAACACCTAATAATAGAATCTGTGTCCATTTTGGTTCATCAGTCTTAAGACCCAATGGGTGGGTAATATTCGTTCCAACAAGAAATATGATTCAAAAAAACAAAACAAACAAAAGACAAAACTGAAAAGCAGGGAATTTAGAAGGGTTGGTCCCCAACAAAATGAACACTAGTCACTTTAGCTTTTAGTTTTAAGATAGAGAGACCCCACCCACACTATATAAGGATGAGAAACAATTCAACACTTCAAAGGGGAAATCAGAAAAATCTTTTTTCTGCAATATCAATGACAATTGAAGCTGAAGTAACATGAGGAAATGAAGGGCTTGTACCAGGTTTATCAACCATAGGCTCAGATGCTCAGACTCCATAGGAACCACTCCATCTGCCTTGACCTATTTCTTAATTGACTCAGTTTTTCCGTAGGAACCACTCCAAAACAATCCTTTCAACTTCAATCACTACTTGTCCATTGACATAGTGCTACCGGCAAACAGGCATGTAGACATCCGCCCAGCCAATTAGTTCTGTCTGTGTCTCCTTAGTCTTCCTTAAGGTAAAGAATGCACACTTGCCGCAGAGCTCACATCGAGCAGTTAACTTAGTCACAGAATCAGCTACGGGTATAATATCAAGCACTGAACCAAAGTTCCTTCTATCACAAGAAGTTAACCATCAAAAGGGATGGTGATGAATACACAAAGTAACAAATTATGGGTGGGATTAGAAAACAGGTAATACCAAAACCAAGTAAAAGAAATAGACACAAGCCATGCAATAGATCTTTCATGGTTTCACATAATAACCAACCACAGAACTACTCACATAAGGATTAAGCATAGATGGATATAACTATAAACAGTAACTCAAGTAATCACCATCAAGGCCTGCAACAACTACAGTCTTCCCATCATGATCAGTCGTCGCCTTGCAGCTGAAATCATAAAGGTCTTAAAAAAATGAGCTTCATCAATATATATCACATCCAGCAGCCATAAAATGCATCAAATTAAGAATGCTTTCTGCAATAACAGGCCACCTGAGAGGCCCCATAAATACATTCCAAAATGCAAACAGTTTGCAGCCCTTTGAATATACTTCTCTAACAAAATGTCTCTATGCCTCCCAATCCCTACATTTTTCATATGTACAGTTAAGTGATATTGAACAATTGATATATCTCTCCACAATTGTCTTTCAAACGATGAGCCCCTGCCTATTGCGTGGCTGGCAAATCTGTTCTCATATGTGGTTATTCCATTCTTGATATACTAAAACTTCTAAAAATTATAAGTGTTTGTTTATTTCCATGTAGATTAATATAGACCAATATACAAAGTCTCAAGGGACATTAACATTATAATACATCATCCAAAACCATAACAACAAAGGTGATTTTGAACCAATAAATAAGCAAACCAAACAAAATTCTATCACAAAAAATTTGATAAATTAAGTTTTTTTTCAACTTTGAAATACCTTGTCATAAACATCAACTCCAATATTCTATCTGAATGATATTAGATCTGGCAAAGCCAAGCATGGAAATTTTGCCCCATCATGTGTTACAATAGAATCTAATCCATATCTTGTATCCTTG
>JAOXJP010230117.1:0-10842 GCA_025762735.1 Platanus orientalis
TGTACATAAAATGAGTGTGGCTGAAATGAGGATGTTGAGATGGATGAGTGGCAAGACTAGAAAAGATAGAATTAGGATTGAATCCATTCGCAGGAGCTTAGGGGTAGCACCAATAGGTGATAAAATGAGGGAAAATAGATTGAGATGGTTTGGTCATGTGCAACGAAGACCAATGACTGCGCCAATGAGAATGAATGAAATGATACAAGTTGAAGGTGCTAGAATGACAAGAGGAAAACCAAAATTGACCTGGGTTGAAGTGGTAAGGAGAGACATGACAGTGTGTAATTTAACAGCAGATATGACCCTAAATAGAATGGAATGGCGAAACAGGATTTGTGTAGCTGATCCCAATTAGTTGGGATAAGGTTGTTTGTTGTTGTTGAGGTTTTTGGACCAGCCCATAATATACATTCAATAGGCCAAGTTTTCAGACCAAATTTGAAATTTGATATTACTTCACTTCACACAATGGTACTTGAGACTAGATAGTTGTTAAATTAATTAGAAAAAAGAAAAGTGATGAGAAAAGCAAACGGGGGAGAGGATGGAGCAGCTCCAGAAACAGAGAGCTTGCCATCATGTGAAGCTGTTAGGGTAACACAAGAAAAATGTCCACCATTGCGCTCAAGTCGGAATGAGAGTGGTGGGTAGCATGACTAAGGAAATTTTGTGTTGCCCACTTAGAGATTCAGGGTATTGTATGAACAACTGTTAATGCACATCCGTATGTACGAATGTACCATGACATTATTGCAGATAGCATCATTCTCAAACAAATCTTATAAACTAGGACACAGGATTATGTATGTCTTTGTTTGTGAAGGGGAATCAAAAACTTGTCTAAATTAACTCTACATACCTAACAATGACCATAAATCTATAAACCAGAAATGTTATTCAGTCAACCCCACAACCCATATTCCATAAAACCCACATCACCTCTAAAGAACCCTACAATCTTACAAAACCATACCTAACGATACTGAACCATTCAGTTCAAAAGAACAAGAGACAGAAAGAGAGAAGAACCTGTGTCATAATCAATGGAGGAAGCTTTAGAATTGATAGCGACAGAGCGTCTTCCAGGAGGAACCTTGGAACGAAGCGTAGAATGTCCGGCGGCGGTCCTCGAAGAGGATGCCGGAGTGACTTGTTTGTCAGAACGAAGCGAAGATCTAAAAGCAGAACTCGACGACATCTGAACCGAAGTGTCTAAAGCAAGAAATGCAATGTAACCCCTGACTCTGAGTTTCAATCTTTATTGAGGCGCAGGGGGGATGAAATGAAGTATTTTAGAGAGAGAGAGAGAGAGAGAGAGGCATGAAGTATTTTAGAGAGAGAGAGAGCGGCATGAACAGCCTCCGAGTTTGAGGCCGGCACGATCAGAGTTAATTAAAATCAACAAATAATAAAGCAAGGACTAGTTCCCGCGTTTGTCTGGTTTGCTTCGTCGTTTAAGGCTGGGGCGGCAATTACTTATACCGCACACGTACGTTCGAACAAAATAGAAGTAAACTTTAAGCGTAAGATAAAGAAAAAGATCGTCTACAGTTTTAATATCTGCAGTCACGAACTGGCCTAATCAAAATTCGCCACGTCGCTTTAATTTTGACAGTATTTGAAATTCAAATCTCAACCGGAGATATGAAATCGTCTTAAGATTTTAAATCACTGTACAGTTCAAACGGGCCTATCACAGTCACAAGAAACCCTCTTGTAATTTGATATATTAAGATTTAATATCAATTTTCAATCAAATCACTTTTGAACTGTGATGTGACTGTTCGGACTGGAGAGAAATTTAAAGCTTTAGACGATTTTCTCTAAAGTAGAAAGATGAACGACGTGGCAAGAGGCGATTGGCCCGTTATGATCGTAAGTCTACCAGGGCGGAATGGCCCAGTTAGCCGTCCACTTAATGACTTTGAGTCACTCCAGTAACAATTAATACATGACACGGAGCCCATAAAGGGTTTTTATGTAAATAGCCAGGGTTAAAGAAGGGTGTTATAGTAATTGCAAAGTAAATAAATACAAATTTGTTTACAAGGCGCTCGTCGTCAGCGCTAGTGTGAAAGCCTCACAAACAGTCGATTAAAAAGGACAAATATCCTTTGTACACATACGGAAGAGTGAAACTTTTTGCATGGGCTCTACCTCTTTCTATGAGAGGGTCTGATATCCTCTGTCACGGAGGATATGGTTCCATTTACAAAGATTGGAACCACCAATTTTTAAGTAAGAGTCAACTACCATTGTTAAGGTACCCTTAATGCATTGCATGCGTTTAGAGTGCAACACGTAGACAAAAATGAATCACCCACTCTTGTTTATTATTTGTTATTTTTTGTTTATGTATCGCACTCTAGAGTCTTGACGCATTTTCCTTTAAGGGCAGTGGAGGATCCTCTCTCCAACTTTCTTCTTGTGTGAATAATGCCGAGAGCAAATTTCTTGTCCAGAGCACAAGGTGACTTCATTTAGAATAAAATGGGGTGGAAATTTGAAATTTCATCTAATTCATGTACATTTTATACCATGTGAAGTCACGTAGTGTCCTGGACGCCAAATCCCAGACAGAACATCTATTTCATTTTTTATAGGCTTATATGAGTGATTTCAAAAAGGCTTTTTGAAAAAATACCACTTTTAACTATAAAATCTGCAAATAAAATATAACAACGGGGTTAAACTTCTTTATTTGCATCAAAGGTTGACCAATTCTAAGTTTTAGTGAGTCATGTTTGTTAACCAACGATTGTGTTTGACTTAGTGGCCTAAGAATTTAGCCTTTTCTTAGTGTCTTTCTTCTACATTTTGTCTTTCACCATTTATATGTTATTTCCATAGCTTAGCACATAAAAACTAAATAAATAAATAAAGCAATCAAAGGAACATTGTGATATACGTGGAAAACCCTGAAGGCTAAAAAACGGAGAAGAAGAGAGGAGATTCTTATTCATTGTGTTTCAATGGAAATTATTGCACCTATATATAGAGTTATAATGAGAATAGATGTTAATAATGGACCATCTCATTTTAACAATCTCTTAGATAGGAAAGCCCAAATGAGGAAATGTAATCAATCATATCAACCTATGAATAGTAAGGAATCATCCCAAATCATATCAACATATAAATAGTAAGAAATCCTTTCAAATCATATCAACATATGAATAGTAAAAAATCCTTCCAAGACCTCTCTTCCACCAACACTCTCCCTCAAGTTGGTGCAAAGATATCGATAGAGCCCATCTTGGACAATATCTCTTAAAACTTAATAGCAGATATCCCCTTAATGAAAATATATGTCAGTTGTTGAGCACTGAGAACAAAAGGAGTACAAATAACTTTAGTTTGAAAATTTTCTCAAACAAAATGACAATCTACCCCAATATGTTTAGTCTACCCGTGATAGACTAGATTAAAAGCAATGTGTATTGCAACATGATTTTCACAAAACATTTTTATTGGTTGGGAATAACCAAAACTCAAATCTTGTAATATCGAAGTTAAATTACTTCACTAATGGTTGAAGCCATTGCTCTATATTTCATTTCTGCACTCGATCATGCAACAACCTTCTGTTTCTTACTTTTTCATGTTATAAGGTTACCTCCAACAAATGTACAATACCCTGTTGTAGATCTACGATTAATTGGACACACAACCCAATCAGCATCAGTGTAGGCAGTAATGGAACTGTGTCCATTCTTACGCATCCATATACTTATTTCTGGTGAACCTTTCAAATACTGTAAAATTTTGTTGACAACATTCATGTAATGAACTCTTGGTGCATGCATAAATCTACCAACCAAACTAACTGCATATGAGATATCAGGCTGAGTAATGGTTAAATAAATTAGTCTTTCAACTAGTCTTTAAAAAAAACAATATTAGAGAACAACTCACCATCATTACCAAGCTTACCACCATTGTCAATAGGCATGTCTGCAGGTCGTACTCCCAATTTTTCAGTCTCCTGTAACAAGCCCAAAATGTATTTTCTTTAATTAATAAATATGTCTTTGTTGAGTGGGCAAACTCTAATCCAAGAAAATACTTCAAAATTCTCAAGTCTTTGATAGCAAATCGATTATGTAAACAAGTCTTGAGCTTTGATATTTCATCTCAATCATCACTAGCGATTACAATATCATCAACGTAAACCAAATCAAGGGTAGTACCAGATGTACCTTTATTGACAAAAAGATAAGGGTTTGTGGCACTCCTTTTTAGTCAATTGATCAGGAGAACATAATTAAGCTTAGCATATAAAGCTTAAGATGATTGCTTAAATCCATAAATAGCCATTTTCATTCCGCACACAATACCAAATTTTGATTATTGTGGGTGGTTAGGTGGTATACTCATATAAACTTCTTATTCTAGATCACCATGTAAGAACGCATTCTTAACATCCATTTGGTATAATTTTCAATCTTGATTTACTGTTAGAGATATGATAACTCAAAATGTATTCATTTTTGTAACAAGTGCAAATTTTCCTTTTATAAGCTACTTCATAAGTTTGAGTAAATCTTTTAGCAACAAGTCTTGTCTTATGATGTTCCACAGTTTCATCACTCTTATGTTTTGTTTTGGACACCCAACATTCAATTGTTTTCTTCCTTAGAGGCAATCTAACAACATCCCATATTTTATTTTTATCAAGAGTCTACAGTTCTTCTTCTATAGCAATTTTCCAAACTGGACTAGAATCAACTTCTCAAAGATTATTTGGTTATTGGTCACTAGATACTGCACTCAAAAAAAACAAAATGAGAGGAATTAACATTGTTACACGTCAAATAATCTATCATAGGATAAGAGATGGTGTGATAAGTGCAAAAAACCTGCATTCTTTCAGGAGGGCTAGTCTCTCTACTTGATCTTTGTTGGGCTGGAGGTTCAGCTTCAATTGTAGGGGCTGTTTCATTTGTTTGCTTCATTATCTATTGAACACACGTAGCCATCAGTTACAGTTGAAAGCGATAGCAGATCAGCCAAATACTCCCCTTGGGACCAATTCCCAAAATCACTTTGTGTTTAAAAAAAAAAAAGTTTAGATTCAACAAATCTAACTTTACGAGAAACAATAACCTTTTGAGATGTCAAGTCGTAACATATATATCATTTCTTCATGGAAGAATACCCAAAAAATACACATGGGTAGATCAAGCATCCAGCTTATCACGATGGATTGCTTGTTGGTGTACATAATAGACACAACCAAACACTCGCAAATGAGATATGTCAGGTTTTTAATTCCTTAATACTTCTAGTGGTGACTTAAAATTGATTACTCGACTAGGAAGTTGATAAATCAAATATATTGTAGTCAAAACTCCATAAGACCAATATCTTTCTAGAACATTCATTTGAAACATAAGAACACGTGTGACTTCTAAGATGTATCGATTTTTCTTTTTTACCACACCATTTTGTTGTGGTGTTCCCACACAACTAGTTTAATGAATGATTCTTTAACTGTGAATATATTCAGAAAAATGCCCGTTAATATATTTTGTACCATTATCAGACCTAAAAATCTTGATTTTAGCGTTGAATTGAGTAATCACCATGTTATGAAAATCTGTGGAAGCTTATAATATCCTAGTTTTTTATTTGAGCAAGTATAACAAAGTAACATAAGATCGATCATCAATAAATAACACAGAGTATTTAAATCCATTATATGAATCAATTGGAGCTAGATCCTAAAAATTAGAATGAATCAATTCAAAACACTCAAAAGAAGTAGACATGAAATTAACAAAAGACAAATGAGTTTGTTTAGCAAATTGACAAATATTACACTCAATAGAATCAAGATAAATATAATGAAAAAAGATTCGATAATACACGGCTGGAAGGATGTCCAAGACGTTTTATGCAAAACGTGACTTTCTATCGATCCATTGGTATGACATGCTTTATCAATGAAATTTAGCAAGTATAGTCCATGTGAATAAGTTCCTTCACTAATCGTCTTCTTCGACTTTCAATCCTAGAAAGTGACAGATGTGGGAAAGAAAATAACATCACAGTTCATTGAATTAATGTTTTTTCCAATAGAAAGAAGTTGACCTGGAAAGCATGGAACAATAAGAGCAATAGAAGGTGAGTTGTTAGGAAATAAATCAATTTTACCACTCACTAATGCAAGGACAGTGGTTCTATTAGCAACAAAAACATTATGTTTTTCAAATTTAAGAGTAAAATCGTAAACAGAAGCAACATTATTGGCCATATGATCAGTGGCTCCAGAATCAATAATCTAAGAATTAAGTTTAGAAGACGAAGTAAGGTATGCTTGTAAAATACCTGAAGTACGAGTAGAGACTGACTGACTCAGTTTAGAAGACACAAACTTACTGAGTTGCTAAAGAAGTTGACTCAACTTATTCATAGAGATTGATGTATTGGTTATAACAGCATGATCTTTCTTATTTTTAATACTTAGATTTGGGGTGAGGGTATAACTCATAGCATCGGTCCTTAGTATGCCCACTTTTACCACAATAATCACAGTTGCAAAGTTCATTTTTTTCCTTTATTTCGATAAACTTTTTTTTTCTTTTCTCAACTATAAGAGCACTTGATTCAACTTTGCTAGATGAGGTTTTTAGTACATAATTCATAATCTTCTTCCAAGTTCCTTCACATTGAATAATAACATAAACACTGGAAAAACTGGGAAGTATAGTATCCATAGGATATTGCTCATGATATTTTCATATTCAAGCCTCAGGCTACCAAGCAATGAGAAAATTTTATCTTCAACCCCTTACAAAAGAGTCTTTGCATCGGTAGTATGTAGGTGATACATGTTCAACTCATCCCACATTCTTTTCAGATTTTTAAGATGTTCACTGAATGTCTTCTCACCTTGTTCAGATGCTGCAATCTTAAGTTTAAGTTAAAAAAATATGAGCAATATTATTTTAACTGTCGTATAAATCTGCTATGGAATCCTACAATTGCTTTACGAATTCAGAAAAAAGTAAAAATGCCAGCAATATGGGGTTCTATAGAGTTAAGAATCCACAATCTAACAAGTTGGTCACATGATATTCAATCTCCATATCTTGAATTAGTAGATGCACAACAAGGTTTATTTTTTCAGTGCGTGACAAAACGTAACTTTTTCTTGCCACCAAGAGACAGAGTTACAGCCCTTGACCATGGTACATAATTAATACCATTTAAAAGTACATATGAAAGCTTTTAACCAGGATCAGCATCCAATTCCCTTATTGATAAAGAATGGTGAAATAATCGGAATAGAAAATAACTATAAGGGAAAATGGGACAGAAAACGAATCACCTAACTTTGAAGTTGATTTTTCTCTCTCAATAGTGCCGAAAACTGTCCGAAAGTAAGTTAGGTTGGCACGAACAATACGAATCCAATGTCATTGACCCTGCTTAATTTCGAGTTACAGTTTTAGAGGTAATCCTTTGCCCCTTCTTTCTCAACAACAAATTAGATTAAAAAAAAAATACGCTCTTATACCACAAAGAAAGAAGCAAAGGAACATGATGATATACATGAAAAACCCCAAAGGTAAAAAACCACGAAGAAGGACAAAAGGTAATTCTTATTCATCGTGTCTTAATGGAGATTACAACACCTATATGTAGACTTACAATGAGAAGAGATGCCAATAATGGACCACCTCATTTTAGCAATCTCTTGGATAGAAAAGTCTAAATGAGGGAATGTTATCAATCATATCAACTTATGAATAGTAAGGAATCCTCTTAAATCATATCAACATATGAATAGCAATAAATCATCCCAAAATCTCTTTTCCACCAACATAAAAGCAACAAACTAAAGTATATGTATAATTACTAAATAGAGTATAATATTTAATGTAGCTTATAATAAGTATTTCTAGTTGAGTTGGTAAAAGGAGGGCAGAAGTTCTATCCAGGTTTTGCCATCTAGGATGGTGTCTAGGACACTATGGGGCTTCACATGGAATAAAATGGGCGACACCATCCTAGACGGCAAATCATGAACATAACATCTTTTACGTTGGTAAAAGTCATACAATTCTTACAAGTTAACGGTTCTGGGATTTGACCGATTAAAGCAACAAAAAAAAATCCTCAAAAGATTATTTTATGGGAGAGTGTTGATGTGTGTCAATCTTATGGGCATATGTTGGGCATATGGGTAGTGATAGGAGTCTTATAAGTGTCCTATGTAAGCTCGCAAGTTCACATCATGAAGCCAAGAATGACCAAAGGTCAAGGAAGAGCACCGGTAAGAGGTACACCAGGGAAGGTATATATCATGCATGAACATCATTTTATGTGTCTAAAACAAATCCTAGACATGGTTTAGGGTCCCCAAGAATACCCAAACTTGGATGCCCAAGGATAGCCTAAAGAAATCAACCCAAATATAAAGTACGAAAAATTTCAGTCGAAACCGATTGCGAAACTCACAATCGGTTTCAGTACAAATTTTCATCTCAGAATATGACACCCGAGGCCAAAACCCATAGGCCCAAATCGGTTTCGCTAAGAGTTTTGGGGAAAATCCCCATAACCCAAATCGATTGTGAAACCCCAAATCGATTTGGGGCCTAATAGGCACTCGAAATCTATTACAAGTTTCGCAACTAATTTGGAGCCCAAACCAATTGCGAAACCCCTAATTGGTTTGTAAGGCATTTTTTGGGGAAAATTCATGAAATTTTAGAGATAATTTTGAAATTTGAACCCCGTTTTAGTTCATCTAAAGGCTCAAAATGCTTATATATTTGTCATATGTCTATCCTAAGGCCATGGATGCTCCTTCATACTATAAAATGGACTTTTCCCTTTAGGGTAAGGAATCTCCAACACTCCAAGTTAGTTTTTGAGAGAGCTAAGAGACATACTATTTTGAGAGCTCTCTTCACTGTGCAAACCTCCATTACCTACAGACTATTGAGCTTTAGTAAGCATTCTACACTTCTCTCTCTTATTTTTTCTCTCTTATTGAGCATCACTTCTACTATTGAGGAGAGGTTGTGATTAGCACTTTCCTAAGAGGAACTCACCTTTGGTTGAGCTTAAGAAGCACTAGAGCCAAGTACTTGGAGCTTGTGGGTAGCTAAGGCATATCAGCTCAACAAGGAGCATCCCACATATTGAGTAACTAGCAACATCATCTATATTGTAGTAATATTTGTTTGACTTTTGCATTTATTTGCATTCATATTCATTATTATTATTGTTTTGCTTTCATTGAAGACACTGGAAGCTTGACTACCTCTACAGGAGACACCGGAAGTAGTGCACACTCGCCGGAGACACCGAGTGTTGTTGTTTAGCTTGCCATTGAGCAAGTAGTTGGGTTTGTATATTGACCTAAGTTGTAATAGTACCTAAATGAAATATACCTAAGCTCAGTAGTGAGCTTTAGAAGAGTGGACGTAGTGTTTCGCCCTAAAACCCACATAGGGAGATTGGGGTAATAATGCGGATATGCACGTGCACGGCATCACTGATCTTGGAGTGTGACATTACCCTTTCCTTGCGGAAGGGGTTTCTTACTTAACTTACTGATTTGCAACGTATTTTTTTTTCTTTTATCCAATTACTATCCTTAATTACTAAACATTCTCAGCGAAAACATAATCATAAAAATAATAGCATTCATCCATAAAATGCAACGGAAATATAAACATGTATATTATAAACTATGCAGCGAAAAGAACTCAATAATACTTTCAACATCCAACTTTAAAGCTATAGTCTCCAAATAAACAGTAACATCACGTGGGCCTCTAAACTGGTTAACCAACAAAGCGTCTCCAACGTAATTACAAGTACCTCAAAATAACATCTATCACCATAAATCCCTGTCCATACATGAATAAGTGTTAAACATAAAAAGAACATAAAAAAGTAAACAAGCGGCGCTCTCTCCCACGATCCATCCTTGGGGCCAAACCTGCAAGATACTAGATACTATTGGGCACCACCTAAAAGGATGGTAAAAACATGGGTAAACTATAAAGCCCTTGAGAAAACATACATAATGTTCCATGAAATAAATCGAATGTCACGAATACATAACGATATCAGATCAGAATAGATGAATTATATAAGAATTAATCTAATTACAACAATAATCTTAATCAAGTAAAGATTCTAGAAGTGCATAAGCTGAATCAACAAAAACTCATAACTGAACAGGTAATGTGGAGCTCATAAGGAAAGTGCAACGTGCAATGCAAATGTTTACTTTAAAAATGCTCATAAATAATTAGGCTTTAGCACTTCTCAAATAGGCTGCCTTAGCTAATAAATATCAAAATAGATGCATGCTCATGGAAGTCTAATGTAACTCCCAAATTCATCTAACTCATGAAGGGTCTCTAACAAAACACACACCTTAGATCAAAACAACTCAACTCATCTAGGGTTCATGAACCAAATCTCTTCAAAACACCTCGTAACAAATCCAACAGATTAGCCCATGTAGGGCCTATAACAAAATTGAAATCATGTAACCCATGTAGGGTCTCTACAAAATGAAAATCTCGTATGACCCATGTAGGGTTCCTGACAAAACTGAAATATCGAACAAAAATAGTGGGCAATTAGTGTTGTCTTCACCTATTAATGTCACCTTGTGATTGGGTCCTAAATTGAAATGGGTCAATAAATCAATATAACCCACAAAAATCCCAGGGTGTCAAGGGTTAGCCCGCAAAAATCCCTCAGGGCATCAAGGGTTAGCTCGTAAAAATCCCTCAGGGCATCAAGGGTTAGCCCGCAAAAATCCCTAAGGGCATTAAGGGTTAGCCTGCAAAAATTCCCCAGGGC
>JAOXJP010230118.1:0-10842 GCA_025762735.1 Platanus orientalis
ATCCATAATTTCTTGTAATCAAGTTCCCTGCCAAGGTGTAATGGAAATAAACCACTTCATAGAATAGTGGGAATCATCAAACTCACATAGATTTAACAAGAAGTAATGAAAACTTGTCATCTCACCTAAAATGGCAACCAAAAATAGAGGAAATGCACAAAGATAGTAAGAGTAGAGCAATCAACTTGAAAACTCACTAATCCTCCAAGGATTTAGTGTTTAGATGAAGGAAACTTACCAAACTTCCACCACAAGGCCACTAAAATGAAGAGAAATTGAAATATCATCCAAACTAAGGATTTTCAAAGATTAAAATGACAAGAATTCAAGAGAGTAACATATCTTGTGTGAAAACTCAAATCATCTCATGGATTTGTAAATCAAGTGATGAAATCTTGCAAAACTTAAAAGACTTCAACATTAAGTGATATAGAAATCAAAATACTAATCAAAACAATGGATAATCATGAAGAAATTTGTAGGAGAACAAAGGAGTAAAACACCAAGTATGTAAACTCACTAAAATCTCATAGATCTTTAAATCAAATGATGTAAACTTATCAAACTTCATGCATTGTAGCAAAAAATTGATGGAAAGCTAATATCCCATATGAAAGTAAAGAATAACAATGAAGAGATAATAGAAAGGCAAGAGGAGTAGCACATCATGTACGAAAATTCACTATCTAGATTTCTTCTTGATCAAGGTCCAAAATCCTTAGCCATCTCCTTGCCTTTTTCCCTATTCTTTGTAAAATAAAGTAAATCTAACATAAATCAAATAGAACTAGAAGATTCAAGAAGAGAACTATCCATTCTAGCAAGAAATTCAAAGTTGAGAGTGGAACTTACCTAATTTGGGAAAGAACTCCCACACTTAACTTCTAAATCCTCTAAACCTCTCTAATTCTTTCTCTTTTGATGTAAATGAGGCTATTAGGGTTTTCTTATCTTATTTCTAGGCTTTTTTATTGAGTTAGAAGGGTCCCACACTCCCCCAAAATGAAGAAAAATAGATTTTGAGTCAAAAAAATGCAATCTAGGTCATACTGGGTTGATCCGGAGGGTCTCAAATCAATCCCCCCAAAAGTCAAATCAATCCTGCATGTTTCTAGAAATTTTTTGTAAAACTATGTAGGTCTAGATCAATCTAGATAGTGGTAGGTCGATCCGCTAAGTGTGGATCCATCTAACATGGGTCAGATCCATCTAGATGCCTTTTTAAGGTTTGACCCCTTTATAATAAAACGTTCATAACTTTCTATAGAAAACTCTTTTTTTGTGAACTGAGTTGGAAACTAAACTTCAAGATATTTCCATGGGTATATGGTGTGAACTATAATTCACTCAGGATTGGTGTCAATGGTCCTAGGAAGTTACCCCAAATACACAGGCCTGTCAACATAGATACCTAATGGTAAAATGAGAATAACTTCTTCTAGGAGACTCGTAAATTATATACCATTTGTTTTTTTGGAAAGTAGATAACTTTCAAACTTGATAGGTTCGAGGCCCAACTTGGGTCTTACACTTCTAACTTGGTCCAAGGGGTTCCTAAACCACTATATGGTTTATTTAAACATGTGAAAAGACAATTTTATCGTTATGGGGGTAAAATTATAATTTTACCCTTTTTATACAAAGTGGGTCATTACATATAATATTATATTTTTGGCACTTTATAAATAGAGAAGACCCTCCAATGACTCAAGGAATCAACAACAATCAAAAAGGGGTAAAAGTCTATTAGTTTGCATATTGGAAAATCTAGAAAATAGTTTGAGGCGACCATAGAAAACCTTAAAGCTCAAGAACTTTAGAAAATCTGAGATAAGGTCATGTACCATAACTTTCCTACCCAAAAGTCAAACCTTAAAAATCTTGGAGAGCGTTCTATATTGAAAAATCATCTTCTATCTACAAAGAAGGGGTCTCTCAATCAAACTAGAACTTAATAGGAACATCTACCTTAGAAGAGGTCTAAGAAACTAAATCAAATCCTTCATTCTACTTCACTGAGAGTGTCCACCAGAGTCACTGGAAGTGGGAGCACTCATCAAAGTCATTGAGGTGGGAATTGTGTGCAAAAATGTTCATCGGGGTTACTAAACACTTGAGCATTCGTTGGAGTCATTGGGTTCAGGTTCTAGAGCTTCCATCAAAGTCAATGGGTGCAGATTCTATTGTTTCCATTAGAGTCACTAGGCATAGCACATTCATTAGAGTCACTAGGTGCATGTATGTTTATAAGGGGATTTGGGAGATCATGAAACTTGTAAGTGTTCTAAGGTTGATGATTTCCTTGTAATAGATTAGGCATATGGATCTATTAATAAAATCAACAAAGCTTGGGGAAAAGCTTTCTGAGAGTGGGGTAGGAACCATAAGGTCACCAAACCACCATAAACTTTATTGTTTATGTGTGATTATGATCACATGTTTCTATTGTTCATATTGTACTAAATATTTGAAACTAGATAATATTAATTGTGCTGTAGAAATAGTTAAACCTATTAGTTCATCAAGTCAAGTTAACTCATGCAATTGTGCTAAACTAATTAAATCAATTAAAAGTAAATTGAACTAGCAAAAAGAAGAGAAGATCCTATTCACTCCCCCCCCCCTCTAAGATCACTCGGATATAAAAGCGGACAATTTTGTTTATAAATCATATGAGAGATTTTGATTGTCTTATAAAGTATCTACTTGTCTAGATTTGTGACATATATACTTTATAGCCTTTTAAAAAGTAGCTATCAAATCTTACTTTATCATGAAAGTTTTATCTTCTAGTATGAGAGAACAAAACCTATAAAGGATTAGCCCCACATACGTTAGGAAGAAAAAAAAAATTGTCACCTTATTTTAATTATGGGAGTATTGACACACCTCTTGAATATGTTTTGAGATTATGCTATATGGCACAAAACACACACATGCACGTGCACTGCACCATCCCATGGGTGCACGCATATAGTAGACGTCCTAGGCTTGGTCCTCTAACCCTTGTATTATTACTTTCATTTTTCTTCTTTAATAAAAGAGTTAGAAAAGATTTAATGTTGGAAAGTCTTTAAGTTAACTAATCATTTTCTACCGTTAGAAAATGAGTTAGTGGACTTTAAATTTTTCTACACAAAGAATATTCATCTTTTTCTTGAAGTACATCCTCTTCTATTTTCCTCCATTTTATTGTCTGAGAACCAAGCATTGCTGAAACTTGCCTCTCCTTGCTATCAAGTGCTATAGTAACAAGGAAGAAATTTGAGGTTGCTTAATCCTAGAGCTTAACCGTCTTCAACTTGAAGCATAGAGGAATAGATCCAAGAAGGGACACGAAATCAGGTTTAATGACAATGTCACAAACACACCTCAGTCCTAATTGTGCATGCATTGGTACTTGTTGATTCAACAAATCCTGTAAGTGGAATTTTGATTTTGCTTTGCATTCTACAAGTATTTGTATCTATATAGAAACTTGATTATATTTATTTTTACAATGAACTAAAACCTAAAACCGATTACTATGGCTACAAACCAATTACCTATACCCAAGTTGGCTATGTTAGAGTTGTTTAATGGCTACAACTATAATAGGTGGAAACAAAAATTTCTCTTTGTGGTTGAAACCATATTTGTGTCATGGGTATTGACTGAGCCCAGACCTATTGAACCCGAAGACTAATATATGCCTACTAGATCGGGAGAAACTACATGGGATACTGCTAACCATCTCTACAAGAACTATATTTTGAATACTATAACCAATGACATCTATGCACTCTACTACAAAATAAAGCATGCCAAAGATATTTGAAATGCTCTTGCAAAAAATATGTGACAAAAGATGCAAGGAGCGGGAAATATTTAATAGGGAAGTTTCTAGATTATAAAATGGTAGACAAAAAGTTTGTGAAAGATCAGATTACTGAATTCCATAAACTTGCTAATGAATGTTTGGCAGTAGACATGATCATGAATGAAAATTTTCAGACTATAACCCTCATTGAAACATAACCCCCATCTTGGAAAAATTATAAAAACTCAATGAAACATAAAATAAAGGACCTATCACTAGAAAAGCTTGTGGTTTAGATACAAATAGAAGAAACAAACAGATTGGAAGAAAAATCTGAGAAGGTAAAAAAATTTGTTTCTAATGAGGGCCAACTTGTAGTAAAAAACTCTAGGATATTTCGAAAGACCAAAACCAAATTAAGTCTAAGAATTCTAAAAAAAAAAATTCAAACTGCCTAGAAAACATTTTAAGAAAACTATAAGGGCAAACTGCTTTATTTGGGGAAAACCAAAACACCCTACAATGGTGTGCAGACACACACACACACACACACAAAAAAAAGGAGAAAAGAATGGTGAACCATTTAAAGGCCATATAAATCTAATTGAAGAAAATGGAGAATTTTCTATAGTTGTCACTAAAGCCAACTTTGTGGGTGATTGCCGAGACTACATCTTAGATACTAGAGCAAACCGCCATATCGGTGGCAATAGGTAGATGTTTACCTCTTACAAAAAAAAGTGGGGAATTAAGAGCACGTGATAATGGGTCACTCTCATGGAACTTCAGTGGTTGGTAAAGAAAATGTGAAACTGAAATGACTTCCAAAAAGGTTCTCATGCTCCTTGACTTTCTCCATGCCCATAAGATTTGTTGCAGTCTTGTTTCTTCCCTTCTATTGAATAAGACGGGAATCAAAATTGTGATAAAATCTAATAAAATAATTATTTCTTGGTGGATTTATTAGGAATTTCTTTTGTCATGGGGGTTTATCTATATTGAATAGTGATGCGAGTGAAAATGCATCATCTTCTTCTACTTGTATTGTTGGACCTGTTAAGTTGTGGCATGATCGTTTAGGACACACTAATGTTGACTACATAAAGAAAGTGAAGAATTTAAAATTTCTGCCAAATTTCAAAATAAAAAACTTAGACAAATGTAAGACTAGTGTAGAATTTAAATTCACAAATAAATCACATGAAATGGTTCAAAGAGAAATAAAATTATTAAGCCTAATACACATAGTTCTAAGGCACTTAAAAAAAAATAATGACTAAAAGAGATAAAACAATATTACATAATTTTTGTAGATGACTATTCAAGGTTTAAAAAAAATTATATTTATTTAAAAATTAAAATAAGGCACTTGAAATGTTTATAAAATACAAAACTGAAGTTGAAAATCAATTAAATGAAAAGATTAAAATCAAATAGGTGTAGATGTAGAGAATTTGAGTCAAACCCCTTTCAGGAATTTTGTGAAGAAAATGGCATAATTCATAAGACTTGCTTTTTACTTGCTCGAATAAAACAGCATAGAAAAAAATAAAATAAAAAACAGGACATTAAAAGAAATAATGAACTATTTAATAAATAGTTCATGCTTACCTCCTAACATATGGTGAGAAGCTATAGTGTCAATGTGTTATATACAAAATAGAATACCACACAAGAATACTGGGAAACCACCTTACAAATTTTGGTTTAAACATAAACCAAATTTGAAATATTTTAAGGTGTGGAGGCGTTTAGCAAATGTTAGTTTACTCGAAACTAAGAAAATAAAAATAAGCCCTAAAACTACATATTGAATTTTTTTAGGCTATATTGAACATAGTGTTGCATATAGATTTTTTGTCCTAAAAATAGATAATAAAATTTTAGAACCAAATACTATAATTAAATCTAGAGATGTTGGATGTTTCGAAATATTTTTTAAAGAAATGGAATTAAAATATAATACTAATCTTGAAGATGTTGAACTATAAAATAAAGGTGATAAAGTTGTAGAAAAGACAAAATATAAGAACTAAGAAGATGAAAAAGATAAAGAAAGGCTAAAACTTTTGGAGATGAGTTTACAACTTTTCTTGTTAAATTGAACCCTTTAGGCCATTTAATAGATAATTATAAGTCAACATATAATGAGACTATTATATCTCCTAATAAACCATTTTGGAGAGAAGCCATATGAAGTTAACTAGATTCAATTTTGGAAAATCACACTTAGGAATTAGTTGATGTACCCCCTAGAATTGAACCAATTTAGTATAAATGGGTCATTAAGAAAAATTATAAACAGATGGTACAATAGATAATTTTAAGGCAAACTTAGTTTCCTTAGGTTATAAATAACATGAGGGGATCGATTACTTTGACACATTCTCCCCTGTGACCAACATAGCAACAATTAGAACACAAGTTGCTTTACGTTCAATTCATAAATTGGTTATCCATCAAATAGATGTTAAAACTACATTTTTAAATGGAAATATATATATATATATATATATATATACATAGAACAACTAGAGTGTTATAAAGTTTTCAAAAAAGAAAATAAGTACCTAAATCAATTAAATCTCTATATGGTTAATTTAAAACAAGCCCCAAAGTAGTGGCACCAAAGAAATTGTTAACACTTTAATGAATAATGGTTATTCAATAAATGGTTGTGATAAGTGTGTTTATCATAAGTTTGAGCAAGTAGTAGGTATATTTATTTTCTTCTATGTGGATAACATGCTTATCATAGGCACTAGTTGACAAAATTAAATCCATTAAAAAATTCCCCTTTAAGATATGGTATGAAAGACTTGGGAGAAACTGGTATGGTTTTAGGAGTTAAAGTCATAAAAAAAAAAATCAGATGATATTGTGTTGCCCTAATCACATTATGTTGACAACTTTAAAAAAACGGTCAAGATAACTGTCAGCCTATGAAAATAACTTTTGACCTGAATACTAGTCTTTGAAAGGAACATAGGTGATAAATTTTCACAAGAAGAATGAGCTAGTATCATAGGAACTCTGATGTATATAATGAATTGTACTAGAATAGATATTTCTTACATTCTGAGTAAGTTAAACAAATCTGCTCACAGCTCAAGTCATGATCATTGGACAACATTAGTCAGAAACCTAAAGTATTATAAAGGAACTATTGAATTAGGACTACACTTTAATGGATACCCCATTGTACTAGAAGGGTACAATGATGAAAACTAAATATCAGATTCCATTGATTCCAAATCCATTTGTAGCTATGTCCTTATGTTAGGTGGTAGTGCAGTATCTTGAAAATCATCCAAGCAAATCTACAAATCTCACTCCACCATAGAAGCTGAGTTTGTAACTTTAGAAAAGACTAGTACTGAACCAGAATGGCTTTAGAACTTTTCAATTGATATACCTATATGACTTAAACCAATGCCACCTATTTTACTACATTATGATAGTACAACTACTATTGCTAGAACTCAAAATAAGACTTATAATTCCAAAAATAGACATATATGTTTAAGGTATAATGTAGTGAGGTAGCTTATTGATGATGGTGTGTTACCCTTAGACTTTGTGAGTTCAGAGATGAATTAGCCAGATCCTTTGACAAAGCCATTGTTTAGGAAATCAATTTTTGAATCATCGAGAGTAATAAGGCTTAGGGCTTTTAGATACATAATCTATGTGACTGGAGATACCATGGCATAAGTTCAATGGATAAAAATAAGTCACCACGAAGTCTATAAAGAGCACCATCACTTGTGCTTCATCCCTATGGTGATGTTACTGCTAATTGCAATGTGTGTAAGGATGAGTTATGTAACTCTTAATGGGTTTATATCCTTTATAGATAGTGCACTTTAATTATAATACACACTTGATAGATTCACCTGTGAGTGTGAGAGAGGCCACTTCCTATGAGAACTTGGACTTAGTTATCTAAAGCACTCATAAGAATCCAAGAAGTGTCTAGGGCCTAAAATGCATCTAAGAGTTTTCAACAATCTAGAGATGAGGTTTGGATGTCATGTATGGTTAGTTTATGTAAGAAATTCTGGTCCAAGTAATTTCTTACACCAAAATTCAACAAATTCTATCTTGATTATCTGAAGTACTAATTCCAATACAAAAGATAGTAGCACCGAGGAATCTCAGCTCTTCATTTTAGTCTCAGACAAGTTTTTATTGATTCTAATTTTTTAGAAGAATTGTTATATTTTATTGGTGTAAAATTCTAAATTTAATTAAACAAAAGTTAACAATAATATGTAAATAATATGAGAGATTTTGATTGGCTCATAAAGTATCTACTAGTCTATATTTGTGATATATAGTCTTAATAGGCTTCTATAAAGTAGTTGTCAATACTTTGTAATCATGAAAGTTTTCTTCTAGCATGGGAGAATTAAACCTATAAACACTGCCGAAAACTTGCACGCTCTTACTACTGAATGCTACATTAATAAGAAAGAAACTCGATGACTGTTAAATCTTAGAGCCTAACCGTTATTGACCCAAAGCACTGAGGAGAAGAACCAGGAGGGGATGCGCACTTTAGCTTTCTATTCTATTTTATTAATTCCGTGTCTAATATTTTAATATATAACCTGAATCATTTGTGTCTAATTTGGTTTGGTGGAGATGAATTCGTCTACATCTCTAAATTACCATACAGTCCAACTGTGCCTATCACAACCACAAGAGAGGCTGAGATTTGATACTCACAAAATTTAAATATCAAATTTGGGTCAAATCATACTCACTTTTGGGGCGGTGATATGACGGTTCCAACAGATACGATTTAGAGTTGTAGAATATTTTCTCTAATTGGGTGTGGCAGCCATATAGCCAGATGGTCAAAAATTAGGCTAAAAAACCCCAACTAGAGTTAGTCAAACTCTGGATTTGACCCTGATTAAACGCATGGTTAGTCATGTTGGAATTCGTCAATTCCGGCAGACTAGAATCCATCAAAAAATCCAGTTCCATCGACTGTTTTGTCCATTCCACCGGTTATTCATGACACTAAAACACTGAAGTAAAGATCAATCATGACTTTTGGGTTCTGAAAGCGGAAGGAGTCGTCTTCATTTAAGTTATGCCTCCTTTTTCTCCAATGTAGTCCCCATCGTGGGGACAATTTTGAGAAACACTTATTCATGACTTCTGTACAAACTCTTGACTTCTGTAACAAACTCTGCAAATGGTCTCTGGGCTCACACTAACGGAAGAAATCTGCATCAATCAATGTAGGTCCATCTCATTTGAGTTCGTTCGAATCATCTCCAGCCTGAATGAAGAGCTTAATACAGTACAAGACATGAAAGGATGTCCATGATTTGGTGTCTAGGATGGTGTTGAGAACACCAGGGGCCGTCATATGGAATAAAATGCATATTTCATATTCATAAAATGCATCACCCACCCATTTTATTCCATATGATGACCCCCGGTGTCCTGGACACCAAATCCTGGACAGAATATCCTTCTTCTTACTGATAAAGTTCTTTTGGTTTACTGACATAATTATTGGGTATTAGCTATATTTTTTATGATACCCTTTGTTTAACTTGAGTCGAGATCTGTTATAATTTATTCTTTGCTGAAAAGCCAATCTTAACATGACATGTAATACCAACTAAACAGGATCAAAGAAAAATGTTAATGAACCTGTTTAATTAGTGCGGTTTGGATCCTTTCCGGCCTCTTTATGGCCTGTTATGTTTAATGGGTAGGTAAGATAAGTAAGATATTAACCAAAAGTAATGATTGATGAGAAGTTGTTATGTTTGATATGGCACCGCATCATGTCTATCCAGTCATTGCCGCATGGAACATTTGCATATTCCATCAGACCCCTTAGTCAATGCCGTGCCAACTAAGTGGTTTCAAATTTCCACACCTGAGGACAAATCAACTTCTCATCAACTCATCACCTTCTATTGCTTTTTATTTGGAATCACCTCCCGTACGAGTAGAGAGCAATCGTGTCGAAAATTTGTGATAACTCCGCCCATTTTCTTTCATGTGTCGTCCCTTGTGTCCATTTGCTCCTTGCCACTAAGTAATCCAATACTGGACATAATGCTTGACTTGACAAAATGTATTTTGATAACTTTATAGTACTTACTAGCAGGTGACTCCATGCTTGTACGGAGTAATTATATTCGAGAAAAACAAACTTTAAAAAACTTGAAATCCCAAATGAGCCCTAGGACCCTGAAGAGATGATTGAGAAGAAATAGAAATGAGAAAGAATGTGAGAGAGATAAGAAAGTGCACATGTGGCAGTTTTTTGTAGTTTTTAATTCATTTTAAGCTATACTGAACATAGTGTTGAAATAGTGGAGATGTGATTGAGAATAAAAAAGGGGGATAGAAGAGGGGGAAACCATTTTAAGGATTGTTTACATGGCACTCTTCAAAAATATTTAAAACAGAAAACAAATAAAATTAAGAGGATTGTTCGTGTCACCAACATTTTGCTTTAGTATATACTAACAAATGCACCCGTGCAAGCACGGGTGATTAGGAAGCAAATAATGAGCTTAAAAAAACAAGAGTAATTTAAAAATAATTGAGAAGAATAAATCAAAGTTATAACATAAATAAATAAACAATGAGATTTTACAAAAAAAAAATAATAAGAATAAAAAATCAATTCCTTAAATTTGAATTTGGTGTTCCTTCACTTTTTCGTGGACCTATTTTAAACCCATGTTCAATCTCTATTGCTTTTCTTGGTCGGGTTATGGTTGATTCATATAGTTGTATTATAACACCTTGTACCATGACACATATATTACTGTACATGTGTCACACTTAAAATGCTAACACATGTCACATAAGTTCTGTACACATAGGATCACTTAAATGTACATATGTTGATCTGAATGTTGGCGCAACTTTCTAAAGGCACTAACAAAAATGTAAAAAGATTTTATGAATCAAATTTATACCTTTGGATAGACATGGAAGTCTAGATTCTTATGCAACAAACAGCAAGCGAAACAGACACCAACAAAAAAAAAAATTAA
>JAOXJP010230119.1:0-10841 GCA_025762735.1 Platanus orientalis
GTGAAAAATCATGTCTTTGTCGCACTTGTCAAGATACCGATTGGGTTGTTGACATAGGTGCTTCATACCATTCTAGCCCCCCCTCGCAGCAAGGACTTCTTTACATCATACAAGTCGAGTAACTTTGGAGTTGTAGAGATGGGAAATAGTGGCACTTCAAAAATTATATGGATGGGTGATATAAGCATTGAGACAAATTTTGGTTGTAGATTGGTTCTCAAGGATGTAAGACATGTTCCAGATCTCCGCTTGAATTTGATTTCGGTTGAAAAGTTAGATGAAGAAGGCTACAACAATCACTTTGGCAATAAACAGTGGAAGCTTACCAAAGGGTCTCTTGTTATGGCAATAGAAAAGAGGTATTGTACTTTGTACAAGACACAAGCACACATATGCAATAGTGAAGTAAACACAATGGATGGTGATTCTTCTATTGATTTGTGACATAAGCGGTTGGATCACATGAGCGAGAAGGGCTTGCAAATCCTTGCCAAGAAAGAACTCACCAACATAAAAGGTACGCCTTTAAATAGTTGTGTTCATTGCTTGGTTGGTAAATAACATCAAGTTTCATTTCATAAAAACTTCTCTCAAAGAAAAGAAAATGTTTTGGATTTAGTTTACTCTAATGTTTATGGTCCTATGAAAGAAAAAATTATTGGTAGTGTTTCTTATTTTGTTACGTTTATAGATGATGTTTCTAGAAAAGTGTAGGCATATGCTTTAAAAACTAAAGATCAAGTCTTGGGTGTCCTCAAACACTTCAATGCTATGGTAGAAAGGGAAACATGAAAAACTTTGAAGTGTATCCGAACAGATAATGGTGGTGAGTATATTGGTCTATTTGAAGAGTATTGCAAGAGCCATGGTATAAGACATGAGCAAACTGTTCCCAAAACCCCATAGCACAATGGTGTAGCAAAGAGGATGAACCGCACTATTGTATAAAAAATCAGGTGTATGCTTTCCCAAGCAAAATTGTCAAAATCTTTTTGGGGGGAGACAATGTGCACTGCAACTTACTTGATTAATCTATCTCTTTCAACTCCTTTAGATGGAAATATTGTAGAAAAAGTTTGAACTAGGAAAGAAGTTTCCTATAAACACTTGAGTATGTTTGGTTGCAAGGCATTTATGCATGTACCCAAAGATAAGCAATCCAAGCTTGATGACAAGGCAAAGCAATGTATTTTCTTGGGTTATGCAAATGACAAATTTGGCTATAGGTTATGGGATCCAGTTGACAAGAAAGTGATAAAAAGTAGGGATGTGGTTTTTCTTGAAAACCAAACAATTGAAGATTCTAATAAAGTTGAAAAACCCCAATCCATTATAGATGATCTTGTTGATATGGATCCAATTCCTCTTCTTCTTGTTCATGATGATGATGGGGGAGATGTGTAGGGCCATGGTGAGGCAATTGGTGATGATGTTCTTATAGGTAATGTTGAACAAGAAGATGTAAGGGTGCAGCCCCCTCAAGAACCACCAGTTGAAACTCAGTTGAAAATGATTACTAGAGTGCATCGAGCATCCAAGAGGTATTCACCTCATGAATATGTTATGTTGACAGATGGGGTGAGTCAAAGAACTTTTAAAAAGTTCAAACTGATGAACATAAAAGGAAGTGGTTAAAAGCTATGCAAAAAAAGATGGATTATTTGCATAACAATCAAACATATGACTTGGTGAAACTGTCAAGAGCAAAAAAGCACTAAAGAACAAGTAGGTATTCAAATTAAAGACTGAAGACAAAAACTCATAACCAAGTTATAAGGCAAAGTTGGTCGTGAAGGGTTTTAGGCAAAAGAAAGGCATTAACTTTGATGAGATTTTCTCACATGTAGTGAAGATGACATCCATTCAAGTTGTATTGGGTTTGACTACTAGTTTGAACCTAGAGATTGAGCAACTAGATGTCAAAACAGCTTTCCTACATGGTGATTTAGAGGAAGAGATTTACACGGAACAACCTGAAGGTTTCAAATAAAAAGGCAATGAGCACATGGTTTACAAGTAAAGGAAAAGTCTATACGGGTTGAAATAGGCTTTAAGGTGATGGTATAAAAAGTTTGATTCATTCATGATGGATTTTGAGTATAAAAGAATGGCATCAGACCATTGTGTGTTTATCAAGAAATTTTTTATGGTGATTTTATCATTCTTTTGTTCTATGTTGATTATATGTTGATAGTTGGGCAAGACACCAATAAGATTGACAGGTTGAAAAATGAATTAAGCGAGTCATTTGTCATAAAAACTTAGGATCAGTATAACAAATGTTGGGAATGAAAATCTATCATGGTAGGAAGGCATGCAAGATTTGGCTATCACAAGAAAGATACATTGAAAAATTACTTGAGAGGTTCAATATGGATAAGACAAAACCAATTGGCTTTCTACTTGCAGGTCACTTCAAATTAAGTAGTAAGCAAAGCCCTTCAAGAAAGAAGGAAAGAAAAGAAATGATAAAAGTTCCCTATGCATCAACCATGGGAAATTTGATATATGTCATAGTGTGCACGAGGCCCGACATCGCACATGCAATTGGTGTTGTTAGTAGATTCATGGTCAATCTTGGCAAAGAGCATTGGAAATGAGTTAAATGAATACTTAGATATCTTAAGAGTTCTTCCAAGACGTGTGTATGTTTTGAAGGTGGTAAGCATGTGTTAGAAGGTTTCACAAATGCGGATATGGCAGGTAAGATTGATTCCAAGAAGTCCACATCCGGATACTTTATTTTTGCAGGGGGGTTATATCATGGCAGTCCAAGTTACAGAAATATGTGGCCTTGTCTACCACAGAGGCCAAGTATATTGCAACTATGGAAGCATGCAAAGAGATGTTGTGGATAAAAAGGTTCTTCAAAAACTTGGTTTAAACAGAAGAAATATGTGATTCATTGTGATAGTCATAGCGTCATCCACCTAAGTAAGAATCCAAGTTTCCACTCTAAGTCCAAGCATATTGATATGAGATACCACTAAATTTGAGACGTGTTGGAAAACAAATTGTTGTAGCTTGAGAAGATCCATATAGACAAAAGTGGCTCAGATATGATAACGAAGGTCCTACCCAAAGAAAAGCATGAGTTTTGTAGAGATGTTGCAAACTTAGGTTTGGTGGATCCCTCTTCATGAGTCGGGAGGGGAAAACTGTTGAGTGTCCCTCTTCATTCAAAGGATGGGACCCACAACCCATCAAGGGCAAAAGAATCATTTGACTCTTGCAAAAGAAAAGAAAAAAGAGTGTGAAAACCATGAGGTTTGTAACTAGTAGGAGAGAGAGAAGAGAGAAGAAAATAAGGGTTTGTTTTTGGAACAAGAAAGAATAAGAAGAAAAAGGGGTTGGGTATCATCTTTGGGTTTGGTCTTCTTCCTCTTTGGGTTTTGAGGTTGAGGGTTTTTTTTTTGGGAAGAAAATAAGAAGATTGAAAAGGGTGTAAGGATATGATATTTCTTCAAAGGATTGTGAGCCATAAATTTGGACATTCTCTTCACGGCTTCTTAGTTACTCTTACACGGGTGAGATCCAACATTGTACCAATTTCATATTTCATTTAATGGAATATTTTACCTAGATCAGTGTCTTTTGACCTTTTGGGTTTTCCACGTTAAAAATCTTGGTGCATTGTGGTGTCTTCTCTTATCATTTGCTTTGCAAGTTCTTGTGATTATATTTTGCATTGTATTTTCATTTGGTTTTTTGCTCCATTGATTTGTACAAAAGAGGGAAAGTGTGGTTTTCCCTACATCTTCATCTAAAGATATTGAGCATGATGGCAAATGGGATCAAATTCTCTCCGTGATGAATCTCTTAGGCCGGAGTGAAATTCAAAGTAGGGACTTCTGGTAGCTTTCTGAATGTAAAATTGGGTAATGGGGTTCTGGAAATCCCACTATTCAGAATTCAGAGAAGCAGACCGTCTAATTCAAAACCCCTTTGCCTTCGAGCAGTGCAACCGTGCCTTAGCAATGCAATCACTTCTTATGTCTTCATCTTAGACAATCTCATCAACTCCTCCGAGAATGTTCATGTGTTATGTGATAAAGGAATTCTTGTTAATTGGTTGAACACTGAAAAACATGTCTCTTCTCATTAACAAACTTACCAAGGGTGTAATTGTTCAAAACTTATGTTACGTGAATCAATGCTTAGTACCATGCTGATTGGCATAAATGGCAAGCAATTCGAGTATGCAATACCCGTGGGCAATCATTTCTGTTGTTGCTGCCATTACACTGCTGGTTCTAACCTCTACAGACCTTTTTTTCAATCTTTTCTTACTTGATGACTTCAGTCAGTCGCATGCTTACTTCAAACTGAGTACATGTTCCTCGTATGGAATCAAGCTTTCAGAAGCGTTATGTTTTTATCAGCATGTGAATGTAGTACCCAATAATACATGATTCTAATCTTCCAGTAATGGAGCAACAGATTTGGAAGATTTGAATTCAAGATAATCAAGAGACATGTAATGGCAGATTTGGTGAGATTAGATTATATTGGATTGGATACGAATGATAAAGATTGAAAAGATTTTATTGTACTAAATTTCCTTCTTCATTGTTGTAGCTGATCATATAAAACCCAATTTGGGTCCCCTTGTAAACATACACAAATCAATATAGAAAACAGAGTATCCTCTTTCAGTGAGTTCTCCCTTCTCTTTTATCAAGGATGTAACTAAACTGTCAGATATTTAGCCATGACAGCATTTCTTATGCTATATGTTGCATGCACACCTCAAATTTTGCCTTCAACGAGGGTGGAATCAAGCGTGTTGTGTGGGGTTCAAGGCAACCTATGAGATAAACTGTCAACTCATCAACCAACACAACCCAGGACAACCCAAGTCTAATTTGCTGTAACACAACCAAATCAACTCTATTGTTTGTTTCATTACACAAAACAATAAATAAATTACATGGCAAACTAGGGTAGGGTCAGATTGCCCAACTTCTCCAGCCACGCCCAACCTAAATTGGGTCAATCTGGGGTCAAGGTATTATTGGATGGTCTTTGACCCAGTTTGCCCCCATATACTGAGAATGCAGAGAAGCATCCCTCTATCCAGAGATAGACATGAAGCCATGACATGGAACAACTCAATCTGATTAATCATAACAGATGTTTAAATTAAATAAAAAACTAGGTTGAATTTATTTCAGATACAATTCTTGGAGCATCAAGAGCAACATTGAATCATAGATTCATAGCTATTGCATTTGTGCTATATATACAGCAGGGTATGCTGATCCCCTCGTCAACAGGACCAGTCACATTCCTTGCATTGCAATCTCTAACACCTAAGAGCTTTTATTCATTATGCAGCTACTATTATTCATTACGCCCATTGAGTAATTATTTTTACTTATACTTTGAGGCTAACAATAACATCAGACACTCTAATCAACTAATGCCATCATAATTTTTCCTGTCCTAACTTTGGTTATGCACCACAACAAAAGAACAAAAGTTATTCAGCAAAAACAGATAAAAAAATATTATGTATTCATATAAGAAACTCACAAAGATCACATTACTAAACCATTTGACTAGTAGATCCTGTCTGTCACCAACTATAGTATCTACACAAGGGTTTACATCCTTCAAGAAAGAAAAAAATATATATATATATAAAGGAACTTGATCATGAAAGGTAAGACATGGCTGCAGCTTACCAAGACATTCTGAGGATAGTATCTCTTACATTAGTGGAGTGAAAATTTAGTCAGTTATCAACCATTGCCAGTTGACTTGTAGTGATATTCATCGATTGTTGAGTAAATCAGGCCTTCCTCTTCAAGAGATTTGATAGACTCCCTGTCCCAGATGAAAGAAAATAGTTACATAATGTGTATGTGTGCGTGAGTGTGTGTGCGAGTGAGAGAGAGAGAGAGACATGATCTTCTCCACTGGAACTTTTAGCTGCTGAGCAAGTTCATCCGTGTGTACCCCCTTTTCCCGTCCACTGTAGACATGGGAAGAAACTGAACAGTCAGGTTTTCTGTCCTAAAAGAAAAAAGAAAGAAAAGAAGATAAAATGTTTATTCAAGCACAACCTAGTGGTAGTGGGTTGGCAGACTCAAGACACTAGGTCTTGTGAAGATCTACTGGGTGAGGCTAATTGTCAAGTGACCCCTTTTTAATTGAACGTATAATATAATTAATGTTAGAGAAAAAAGAAAAGAAAATGTACAAAAGGACCCAAAAAGGAATGAGAAATCCCCACAAAGACAAAAAGAAACAAGAAAAAACCCAAGACAAAAATAAAAAACCAACCTGCCAAAAAATCACATCATACCGAACAACCGCAAGAAAAAAAATGAACAAGCCAATAACACCCACCTCCAACCCCTGAAAGACGAAAACCCAGCAAGACCAAACTAGATTCACCTCCATCCCTCAGAGTTCACAATAGGCCCAAACAAGAAAGCAATAGATACAGCACCAACAATAACCATTCATAAAAAATTTATTCGATAATCAGTTTCCCTATTCAGTCCTTACCTGTCCTCTAGAATTTCGCCCCCCTCCCCTAAATGAGACCCATGTAAAGCCCCTCAACATTATACTAAAACACTACAGTAGTATCCAATCATTTCTCCCTGTTAACACACCTATAGGAACTAGCAAACCTGATAAATGAAACAGACAAGCAATTCAATAGACAATGTTTTTTCAGAACCATGCTGAAGATACATGTCAGACACATTCTAATGTCTCCTGCTTCTATTTATCATCCATTTGAGAGAATAACGGACATCTATAAACACATACATGGGATGTGGCACACATTCAGTATATTGAAATGCCAATGCTCGACGTAATTGGTGGACATCTAGCAGTCATCTTATTCCATCATATGAACAACCAACAATATCTAGCATAAATCCAGAAAATATACCTACAAATTGGACAGTTGCAAACTTGCAATCATCAACTTTGATTTTTTACCCATTTTTAGAATGATACTTCTGCCTACCTGCATGTGACCACATGTGCAACCATGCTCATGGAAGGCCATTTTCTGTAAACAATCTCGAGACTCTAGATATACCCATTTGACATAATTTCCATTTCTTGCACGTTAAAATGATGCAGGATGAACCTAAAATATGAAGGCTGACCTGCGGCTTAATGGGCCCACTAAAGAATTTAAGAGAAGTAACTCTGCTGCAGGAAGTTATTCCCAGAATACTTGCTGACTTCTGGAGCCGACTCTCCGTAAGCGGCTTTGTACCGCACTGGAGTGATCCAATTTGTGGTTCCCCGGATCCCACGAGTGAATAGAAAGTTGAATCTACATTGGATCTCACCTGAATCGCTCCATCTATCCTCCTAAGGAGAAGTTTGGTTTCAAACTTATCATATTCATGAAACAGAAACATAGATGCACTCCTATGAATGTGGAAATAGTATGCGCCTAGATAACCCAAAGTCTCAATAGTTAGCTCTGTCTTCCAGTCGAAAAACAACATTGATGAAAAGCATGACTGATCTGAGAAGATCTCCCCGTACAGATTTTTCTTAAAATCTGAAACGGTACAGCCTTCATTATTGTACTTTTGCAATCAACTAGCCTGCTGTAAGTGCACAGGGTAGTTCAAATCCACATTAGAATGAACACCATGCTGAAATCTGGAGGTTGTTATGCACCAACATGATCGTAGGCCATCTCCTTGCCTAAGAAAATAGGTTCTGTCGTGAGCATCTTCTAGTTATGCTCAGAAAATCTCAGCCAAAATAGAAAGCCCACTTAATTAGGACCTCTTGATTTTGCCGCAAGAGATGGAGCTTCTCCAGAAATTTTCTCCCAACTCATATTCCATAAAGGGAAGAATCCTTGAACATTAGGACTGTCCCCCTAAGTAGCCACAACCAAAATCTCTTCAATCTTTGACCAAAGATCCTCCATAGACACGTAGGAGGATTTTCCCTTCAAAACTTGCACAAAATCTGGAGTCCAAATATAGCAGGACTCTAAACATATGCTGCCAGCTGCTTAGATCCCTTTAGATTACTTCCTCTCATTAAATCTAAATATACCACAACAAAGGTTTGGTGGTGTGGACAACTCCTAATTTTATTGGTATTTTTGATATTTTTTAGGAGTGCCATGTGAACAACCCCTAAAACAGTTTCCCCTCTCCTATCCTTATTTTTTCTCAATCACATCTCTTCTATCCCTATTTTTTCACATCCACTTTTATATAAACTAAAGCAAAGGGTTGTTGATGTAGCACCCCTCCATGCTTTTTATTTGGAATGAATGTAATATTTTTTAAGAAAATGTCATGTGTACAACCCCACCCCCACGTTTCCCTCTTTCATTTCTTCTCTATCAATTCCTAAAATCTCTCTCAACTTCTTCCTAATTTTTCTCTATTCTCTTCCTTTAAACCCTGCATTCTCTCACCCTAACTACTTTTCTTCTACATTTTCTCCTCTACGTTTCTCTCTCCAACTCTTACCCTATCTCTCTTTTTTGGTTAATACTCCTCGATCTCCATGCTTCATTCTTTCACGGGCCAAGTACATCTCCACGTTTCACTCCATGGGTCAAGCCTGTGCCAACACGGGGTCATCCATTGGTACACATAAAAGGAATTCAAATAACAAGGATCTCTAAAGCATGGTTTCAAAGATCGGATGATCCGGATCGGCATCGTCCAGGTCTAGTCCGATCTGGCCTGTAGATCACAATTCCTATGGGTTCAGACGATGCTAGCCCTGCATCGTCCGATACAGGATTGGAGCGGATCAGACGATCTAAGATTGGAATCGAACAATCCAAAAAAATAACTAAAAATTAGTTTTTTTTTCTTCAAGAGTGCACAAACCCTTCCCTTATTCTTTGTAAATATTCTTAAAAGTTTTGAAATAACATATAAGAGAAACCCCATGATTTTAAGACGAGATTACATATTTTTCATGTAAAAAAAAATTCTAACAGGGGCATTGCTCCCACAACCCCACCGAAGGGGGCTAAGCCAGCCCCCCCTTGGAATCCCCTGCATTGATAGCAGGGAGCAAGCCCCCCAACTGCTCTATAATTAAAGGCTAGATTAGATTTCACCAACAACCCATTAACTATAATAATGAATCATGTATTATTTTATCTTTTTATATGATTTTGCACATAGTTAATTTTTATGCATCAATATATATAATAATATTGGATGTTTGGTTAGTTTAAGTTTTATGCATCAATATATATAATAATATTGGATGTTTGATTATACAAACTACAATCTTGAACTTATACGAACCTCGTAACCTTGTTCATACATGTATAATGCACTTAACATGCCTACAATTATGTTCATCATTATTTATATGTTATTATATGGTTTGGTTTTTCTACACTAGAAATAATCATACTGAATGTTTTGTCATGAAATGTTCAATCGTGATCCTTATAAATATATATGCTCGTAACAATGTTTATTCATGTATGATGCACCTAACATACTTAAAATTAAGTTTTTTTCATTCAAAAATTTCATGAAAAGAATTAAAAGAATTTTATGGATTTTAAATAAAAAAATTCATATTTTTTTTACTTTGGATCGGGTTCGGACCTAATGATCCACAAGTGGATCGCCGATACGCCGATATGGATCGGTTTTGGGCCAGGACAATCCGTTCCGCCGATTCAAGTTATTGAACCATGATCTACATACTAAAGGTGGGTGACTATCAAACCGGCTACTTAAGGTTTTTACCAGGAAGTGGCACATAAGAAGATTAACACGTATGATATAATTCAGAAATTATTACTGTCTAATCTCAATCCTAGATCGTTCGATCTAGGATTATCCAGAACGATCCGGCCCCGGATAGGCCGATCCCAGTAGGATCGCGATCCGATCCCGGATCGTCCAATTTTTAAAACCATGATGTAGATGATACACTCATCTACTGCAAGGACTCTCAGAGACAAATCAGATCACTGCAGTGTGTGATGAAGTGCAGTTCCTTCATGATTAAAATAAACTTCCCAAAGAGTATTAGGTTCAGGGTGGGAGAGGTAGCACATATTCATATGCTGGCAGCTAATTTAGGATGTAAACAAAAGGCACTTCCAATGTCAGGTCCTGACCTTGTAAACAAAGGAGACCCTTCCAATGTCATATCTTGAGTATTGACCAGTTGTCCTTCCTCTAGGAGCATTGTATAAAGCAAGGAAATTTTGAGTCCAGTATTGGAAAGAGTCAAGAAGAGATTGTCAGGGTAAAGGGGAAAAGATCACTCTCATCAAAACAGTTTTGGCTAGCCTTCCTACAAACTTTTTGTTTCTATTAATAGTTTTTGTATTGGTAGCACGAGCCATTGAAAAGGTGCAAAGGGATTTCTTATGGAAAGGATGGAAAGAGACCAAGCAGATATCATTTGGTTGAGTGGGGCTCGGTCTTTTAGCCAAAGATAAAAGAGGAATAGGTGGAATAAGAAGAATCAACTTGATGAATAAGGATCCTCTGTCTAAGTGGTAGTGGTGATTTGGATATGGCAATAGGCTTCATGGTTTTAAGAATTGGCCAATTCCACTCCGAATAGGGATCTGATGAGACCAATCCGATCTATGATCTGATTAGGATCAAACAATCTTTTTAACTTTTCCTTTGAAGAGAATGAAGATAGGAAAAGCATTAGGACCAAACGGTATCCCAATTGAGGCCTGGAAATGTATGGGAGACGATGGCTTATCATGGTTAGCTAAACTTTTTAATAAGATATTTAGAACTAAAAAAATCTCAGATGAGTGGAGGAAAAGTATTATGGTCCCTATATACAAGAATAAGGGAGATATTCAAAATTGCACCAATTATCGT
>JAOXJP010230120.1:0-10841 GCA_025762735.1 Platanus orientalis
ATTTTTAGGTAGAAGAGGGACTTCTTCCATTGGTTGCCCTAGATTCAGAGTTACCTCTTCGTTTAAGTGTCCTAGAGAGGTCTTCTTGCGCTTGTATATGCTGGAGACGGGAAGTTTTTGTTGTTCGGAGTGTCCGCCCACAATTTTGCCACTAGTGACCGGTCATATAGAAAACAGGACTAGTCCTGCCTATGTT
The DNA here is from genome assembly GCA_025762735.1 of Platanus orientalis. Classification (NCBI taxonomy): domain Eukaryota; kingdom Viridiplantae; phylum Streptophyta; class Magnoliopsida; order Proteales; family Platanaceae; genus Platanus; species Platanus orientalis. Next base: position 197 of record JAOXJP010230120.1, read on the forward strand.
GTGAATTTTATGGATTTTGCCATCCATGACTGGTCAGGGATGAAATCGTGATCGGTCTTGATTATAAGGTTATGAAAAGTTATGAGTTTTCCATTTGGGATCAATCCTAATGGAGGTGTGAATGGTCCTAATTTCTAGAAAATTGAATTTTCTTTATTTTTGTGCCCGTCATTTTTGGATGTCCCAAATGGTGTTCATGGTCAGGGATGATCATCCAAATAAATTTTTAGGCAAATTCGCACATCCTGATTACACTTCGTAGGTATTGAAATCTTTTCTCATCAAGCGGTTTGGTGAGGATATCGGCCAATTGATTCTTAGTTTGAATGTATAGGGACACGGTTTTGTCCTCAACTAGTTCTCTAATAAAGTGATGACGAATATCTATATGTTTTGTTTTCGAGTGTTGAACATGATTCTTAGATATGTCAATTGCGCTTATGTTATCTACAAAGAGATTCATGGTGTCTTGTTAGAGGTTATAGTCCTTTAGCATTTGTTTTATCCAAAGGAGCTGAGTATAGCCACTTCTAACCGCAATGTATTCAGCTTTAGTAGTTAACAGAGAGATAGATAGATGTTTGCTTTTTTGCTATGCCAGGAAACTAAGCAGTTTCTGACATAGAAGCACCCACCACTTCTGCTCTTTCGGTCTTCCAAATTTCCAGTCCAATCAGAGTCATAATATCCTGCTATAACTAGATTAGTATCAAATGGGTACCACAACCCAAAGTTGAGAGTCCAATTTACATACTTAATTATCCTTTTCATAGCAGTAAGATGAGATTCTTTAGGTCCAACTTGATATCTTGCACATGCTTCGGCACTAAAAGCTATATTTGGTTTACTTGCTGTCAGGTACAGTGGACTTTCTATCATGCTCCTATAGAATTTTGTGTCAACATTTGATCCAACTAGGTCAGCTATGACTTTATTACTAGTGCTTATAGGTGTTTTGGTAGGTTTGAACTCAAGAAGTCCAAACTTTGACACAAGTCTTTAGCAAATTTGGATTAGTTTACAAATATGCCATTCTTTGTTTGTCTGATTTGTAGACCAAGGAAAAACTTAAGTTCACCTTTCATACTCATTTTAAATTCAGATTTCATCATCTGAGTAAACCCGTGAGACATCTCTTCACTAGTTGACTTGAAAATGATGTCATAAACATAAATCTATATCATAAGTATGTGACTATCATTTTTCTTAATAAAGAGAATCTTATCAACACTCCCCCTATCAAAGTGATGGTCTAGGATGAATTTTGTGAGTCGTTCATACCAGGTTCTTAGAGCTTGTTTCAGTTCATATAAGGCTTTCTTTAGCTTGTATGCATGGTCAAGTAAGTGTGGATTAACAAACCCTTCGGGTTATTCTACATATACTTTTTCTTGCAGTATACCGTTCAGGAAGGCACTTTTGACATCCATTTGATATAGCTTAATCTTTAGATAGAACACAATTGAGAGCAGTGTCCTTATGGATTCAAGTCATGTTACAGGAGCAAAAGTCTCTTCGAAGTCAATTCCCTCAACTTGAGCATATCCTTTGGTGACTAGTCTAGCTTTGTTCCTCACAGCTGTACCATATACATCCATTTTGTTCTTAAAGATCCATTTGGCTCTAATGATATTTTTATCTTGTGGTCTTTCCATAAGAACCCAAACATCATTTATTTTAAACTGGTTCAGCTCGTCTTGCATGACCAATTATCTAATTTGGATCATCAAGCACCTCTCAAACAATTCTAGGTTATACTTTGGAGGTAAAACACATATGGCGTTGATCAGGTTTTCGACTTGCTTTTGTGTTTTAACTCCATCTTGAGGATTGCTTATGATATCCTTAAGTGAGTGATCCTTGACCAATCTATTTCCCTTGGAACATTCAAGAAGTTCTTCTACTTCATCCTCAGACTTGTCTTGGGACTTTTCAACTGAAATGACATCCTTGAGTACTTCCTTTTGAGGGGATTGATGGTCCACATGTACTTCAGCTCGATGATTTTCTTTGTCATTAATTATGACATTAATAGATTCCTCCATTGTTAGAGTTCGTTTGTTGTATACCCTGTACGCTCGACTCGAGGAATAGCCAAGGAATATGGATTCATCGTTTTTTGGAACAAATTTTTCAATATTTTCCCTATCTCTTAAAATATACCATAGACTACCAAATACTTTAAAGTAATTGATACTCGGTTTTTTATCGTTCTATATTTCATAAGCAGTCTTAGCGGTCCCTGGCCTCAGGAAAACCCGGTTTATGATATAACATATGTTATATTAACTGCTTCAGCCCAAAACCTTTTGGCCATGTTCTTGCTTGTGAGCATGACATTAACCATGTCTTGAAGGGTTATGTTCTCTTTCTCTGCTACTCCATTCTGTTGAGGTGTCTTTGGAACATAAAATTCATGCTTGATTCCCATTTCGTTGCATCAGTTAGAGAATTTGTGGTTCTCAAATTCTCTTCCATGATCACTTCTTATTCTCTTGATGGTAAGATCATTTTCGTTCTGCATTCTCTTGCATAAAATCATGAGCTCATCAAAGGCTTCTGATTTTTCTCTTAAGAAAGCAATCCATATGTATCTTGAAAAATCATGTACAAAAACCAAGAAGTATTTCTTTCCTCCTAGACTTTTAGTCTTAATAGGACCAACCAATTCCATATGTAGGAGCTTTAAAGGTTTACTTGTTCCAATTTGATTTAACCTTTTATGAGTACTTCTTGTTTGTTTTCCCAATTGGAAACCACCACAAATTTGATTTTCCACTTTGTTTAGACTCGGTAATCCTCTGATGATCTCATGTTTACTTAGTTTAGCAAAGTCCTTGAAGTTTATGAGGCCCAATGTTTGGTGCCACAGGCTAGTCTCATCAGTATGAGAAACAAGACAAGTGTTAAAACTAGTGTCCTTGGGGTCTATGACATAACAATTATCACTTGTCCTTATCCATTTGACAAGAGTCCTGTTAACCTTCTTGTCCTTTATGTCACAACTACCTTGAGTGAAGTGGACAGCATAGCCTCTGTCGTATATCTGGCTAATACTCAGTTGATTGTGTTTTAGACTTTGTACATACAGGACATCTGTAAGCTTTGGTAGCCCGGATACCTCATCTGGCTGCATTCCTGTCACTAAATGTGACACTTCCTTCATCCTTCTCTTCGAATTGACTGAAAAGGGATCATTCTCCAGTCATGTGTCTCAAGCATCCACTATCTAGCTATCCAACTATCCAAGTACCATTTGGATGTACTCTTAGTTCTAAGAGCTGTATGGATGACTAGACACTTGAGGTTCTCTTTGTGAACCCATGTCTTCTTAACCAATATCTGTTTAGTTTCGGGTCTCTTCAACTTCTCCATCTCTTGTCTGCATTTTAGATTTGTATTTTCGGAACGTTGGAAATAGTTTCTTTTTTTGGCCCTTCTTTAATGTTCATTTTTCCTCTTTTCTTGAAGTTTGAGGAGTCTCACGTCACTTGCCATTTTCCTACACTCAAATTTCATGTGTTCAAATAAACCACAGTAATAACATGTGAATTTTCATGTGTCCAAATAAACCACAGTATTAACATGTGAATTTAGGAATTTTTTAGCGAGGTGCTAAATTTTGAGATTTTGTGGCAGCTCCCTCTTTCTTTTCTTTTATGGTAGATGACTTTGTGTTGTAGTCAGTGACTTGTTTTGAAGTTGAGGCTTCTATCACACTTTTACCTTTTTGAGCATAAGTGGCTTTTGCTTTAGGAAGAACTCTAGGTGGTGCGGGAGTAAGTGTAGGTGAGGTTATTACTTTTCCTTTTCCCTTTACAAAGGTACTTGCAGTATCCTTGGATTTGGAGTTCTCGGATTCATACCCTAGTCCTCTCCTATCACCACTTTCTTTGCCTATGGTTAGCATATTGATGCAGGACACATGTAGGATAGTGAGTGTATGCTCAAGAGATGGGAATAAAATTTGATAAAGTAATAGAGAAAAATAAACAAGATTCCTACTCGCAAGTTCACATGCTAATTCAAGCAATTCTTTAAATTAGGTTCATATGCAATAAAGGAATTAGGGCTCACAAAAATTAATAAACAAGTAGAGACCTAATCACAATGCTTGGATTATCAATAAGAAACAAAATAAATAATAATAATGAGGCTAGTGCAGGTCAAACGAGAAAAGTGCCTAAATTAGGCCCAAAAAATTAAATAAATTAGTAAACTCCAAGAATGATCTAAAAGGGCTAAAGATGAATTCATTGACATTTATCATCGATACCAATAATTTAAGGAATGTCTATTTGGGTCAGGAAATAAAAATCTCAAGTCCAAACCATATGCCACAACATGCCAGAAGTGCCTACTATCAAAATTTTGAAAAGAGTCAAATGAGAGATTAGTACCCAATTTTGATGTAGAACTCCTTGATGATTTTGTTAGGGGTAAGTGCAAGCAAAGTCCACGATCGGAGAGATCAATTTACGAATTTTCAAAATTTTCAAAAAAATTATCTCTCAAGTGAGGGAAGGCCAGCCCATATAAGCCTAGATAAGTTCTTTTAAATTTTAAAATTTTCAGAGGTAAGACCCACACTGTAGGATCATCCAGGAGTCCCAAGAAGGTGAGTGAAAGTCTTGTAAAAAAAAAAACTGACCGCTAAGGAGTATGGGCAATTCTCATGAGAAGGGTCAAACTACCCTGTTTCACGCCTAACTTGCATAAACTTGACGTAGACCTCTCAATACTTAATGGTTGCTAATTCCTTCACTTCAAGCATGATCGTACAAGGGTCCTTTGCAGCCCTACAAAAGGGTTTTGATGGATTCTTTGAGGTTTGAGATCAGTGCCTAATCTTGTACAGGTATATCAATAACAGTCTTCACGCCTGGGATGGAGTTCAGCAGCCACGATTTGAAAAATATAAGGTTTTGGGTCTGAGTCTCTATGCAACAAGGGTCGCCCAGGGAGTAAGGATGCCTAATGGATGTAATACTCCAAGAGATGGGGCTATTAACGATTCGTCCAAAAAGTATCTGTTGCTACTTTTAACGCCTGCTGCTGAGTATAATCAACCCAACTTCATCTGATTGGAAAATTGAGGAGATGGATTTATTCCGGAGGTATCGCCCAACCCTTCTTAGGGACCTAGGGTGGAAGCTTTGATCAAAACCACCAAACCTGGCCTGTAGTGAGTAGTTTCGTGCAAGAAGGTTGTCTTCAGCAGTAGAGAAAATTAGAAATAAAATAAAATAAAATAACAAAGAATAAGATATTAAAAGGAGGAAGAAACCTTTAACCCAAGGGGAAGGAAGGGCCTCTACCACTAACATTAAACTAGGTGGAGCCTAGACCCATTCCATAGTTTTGGGTTTCTTCAACATGCAACAAGGAGAATGAGCCATGAGCGACAAAACGTGAGAAACTTTTTTTATTCAAAATTTCATCCCCTTAAAAGTGGGTCGTGGGTGGCTTTTATAGAGTCTCACGACTAGGTTTACACAATGAAGTCCATGTGTGGACTAAAATATCCCTAAATAACTCCTACGGACTAAAATAAGCTCAGTCATGATGTCCGCATCATGATATCTTGGACGTTGACATCAAATGAGTTTAATGGTTTGTATATCATTAGTTTCTTAAGAGATTGATATACTTGTTTCACACTTAACTTCCCAAAACATTAAGCTACCATATCCGAGTGGAGTCCGCCTCCAAATGGAGTTTTGAAGTTGAATTTCGATGGTTCATCTATTGGCAATCGGGGGCTGGCAGGTTTTGGGTGTATCATCCGTGATGGCTCTCGCAATGTAGTTTGCATAGTACGTGGGCCTGAGGGCATTTGTGATTCTACAAAAGAAAATTTTGAGGCCGTACTGAATCTACTGATGGGATTACAAGAGCTCAAAGCATTGGGTACCATTGGAAGTATGGTGGAAGGGGATTCAACTGTGGTCGTGAGTCGGAGTAAATGTCAAAAGTTGGGTCCATGGCTTCTTTCGCAATGTATTCATGAAATTAGGGATTTGGCTAATGAGATGAAAGTCTCATTTTCTCATTTGCCAAGGCAAATGAATGCTGAAGCAGACAAGATCACCAAATGGGGTGCAGGTCAATCTTCTGTATACAAAGGGCTCGTTATCCCTGCTGAGTGTCTTTAACTCTTCTGTATTTCTATTATTTGTATCTCTGTTTTTGTTCCTTTTTTCTTTAACAAAGCAGTCATTATTCATCCAAAAAAAAGCCAAAATCAACTGCATCCTCTATGTCAACAGCGTCCCAACAATAATGGTATCTCCTTATAAATTGAGTTTAAAATGGACAAGCAAGCCCAGAGAGCTAAACAATTGGTCTCCCGATTGCCTCCATGGAAGACTAAGATATGCATCAAATGACCCACTTTGCAACAGGTATGCATAATCTTCGATATGAGTGTTCTAATACACATCTGTCGTTTGCAGTACTGACCCCAAAGAGCAGAATGACAGGTTTCCCAATTTCCTCAATGGAAATACAAAAGAATGATAATTCGTATAAATTTATATACTTCTGTATTATTTAATCTGAGCCACATAGGCCTAAGAACTTGCAACAACAATGAGCGTACCTAAAGTAGCCATCTTTATGAATAAGCAACAAAGGAAAAACTTTTTGAAATACATGAAGATGCAATTGAATCCAACATTTTAATCCACAATAGTTACATAACTTCAGTGTTTTTTCAATGCCAGTCCCAACCCAGATAAAGGAGACTCGTGGCAGGTTCAGAACCAACATAAAACCTTCAGACAACCTAATTAAACATGCAACCTAAATTTCTTGTTTGAGCTTATAGAGATATAGTGGAATGGTGGAACATGATATTCGTGTAGCTGACCGCAAGTAGTTGAGAAGAGGCTTTGTGAGTTGAGATGAGTACTCCGCAACAGTTAAACTATAACCATTCAGATTACAGAAATTTCGGATTTTCATACAAAATATATAGTAATTATATAGATACCAATAAATCCATGAGAATAACATGATTCTGGATTGATGAGTTCTGCACTAGTACTGAAAAACTCTTAGCTGTCAAATCTACCATCATCAGATAAATGGGTAGTTAGGTACCAGATCACCTTTCTCTCTGCTGTGGAGTATTAGAAGATGATTCTGCAAGTAGCATCGGATGCTCTTTAGGATCAATTAACAAGCGTTCCCTGTCAAAGATAGACGCCATTGATATAACAATGTAATTAAACACAATAATTTGAAAACAAAAAAAAAAAAAAAAAAACAATGAATTGAACATGTAAGAAGTTTAAAGAAACATAGTAACAAAGCCTCCAAAAATAAAAAGGGTGCATACAAACCTAACAGTTGTGTTCCCAAGCCTTTAGTGAAAAATCAGAAGACACCATCAGTTCTATTAATTAAATGAAAAGCATATATATAAATGAAAACCGTCAGGGAAAAAATTTTGTAAAATAAATAAATTGTGGAAAAATAACTACTCTAGCTAAACGCATTGAGAAAACTTACTCAATGCATTATGCAACAGCAGGAACATGTTTAACACTTTTATTGTAAGAGAGCTGAGCCTCTTGTGGTGTGATTCAAGGCCCACAAGATTGAGGCCATGGGTTCAATGCCATCCCCTACCAAAAGTGGGAAAAGCCCTATTACAGAGTTATTTCTACCAGCCACACAGCCCAGCTACCACAAATGTTTTCCAGAGGGCTAACAGATCCATGCAACCAATTTTCTAGTAGACATACAGCTGTCCTCACTCCAATGACAAAAAAAAAATTAATGATGAGAGACTATCCCTAGCTAGCATATCCACCTGTCACAATAGTACGTGAAGGGATGCACTATTAATGTAGACATTTGCAGAAGGAGAGAAATAAGAGGATCTTTAAGAACAAAGTTACTCCTCTTGCCGACTTCCATGGTTTGACTTATAGCCCTATTCTGGATTGGTGCTCAATCAGGAATGACTTCAACCTAGACCACTGGTACTTGTTATGGGCTAGGAAGAACTTCTTGTATATGAGATTGGGTGTTTTGGGTTACAGGAATCGGTTTTTGTGGTTTTTACCGTTCTTTGTTTTTTCCTTTGTGCTCTTGTTGCTTTGCTGTTTTTGTTTTCCTGATGCTTGGGTTCACTTCCCTTGTGAACCATTTCCTGTGTTTCGCCTTTCTTCTAAATGAACTCCGTCATCTCTCTCCAAAAAAAAAACCGTAGACACTCCCCCCACAAAACTAGAGAAAAATTCTACTGTTTGGTATGAAGTACAGATCAAGAGAAGAGAGTACAAATCTTACCATTCCACTCCTCCCTCCCCCGTCTTTGAGTAGATTTCTGCTTATTGAAGGCTTGGTATACTAGGGAATGTAGAAAGAAGAAGGGGGACAAGAAGAGAAGAAAGAAGGGAGGAGAAATCATATGAAGCTTGTAGAGTACTCCCATACGTATTGACATGTATTCAAAAGAAAGAAGATACAATACAAGGGATATTTATAAGTACAACTCTATATACCAATGTACAAGTATAAATCAACACTCCCCCTCAAGCTGGTATGTAAATATTGTACATACCAAGCTTGCTAACAATCCTACTAAAACTAGGACTACATAAACCCTTGGTAAACAAATCCACCAACTGATCTTCAGTCTTCATAAAAGGGATACATATTTGTTCAATCTACAGCTTTTCCTTGATGAAATGCCTATTTACCTCAATATGTTTGGACTTGTCATGTTGGACAAGATTGTGAGCAATGTTGATTGTTGCCTTATTATCACAATATAGTCTCATAGGATCCGAGGTTATAGAATCTCAACTCTCTATGGAAGCGCCATATATGTAGCATCTTACAAATCCCATGTGCCATGGCTCTAAATTCTACTTCAACTCTCAACCGGGCTACAACAGGCTGCTTCTAGCTACACCAAGTGACAAGGCTACCCCCACAAATGTACAGTACCCTGAGGTGGACCTCCCGAGTCCTGACATCCACTGAAACAGCCCAATCAACATCTGTAAATATTTCAACTCGAAGATCCTACAGCCAACCATATACAAATCCTTGACCAAGACTCTTCTTCAAATATTTGACTAATGCAGCATCACTTGATTGGCTGGCCAAGAAGTACCCAATCTGGAGGCTCAGGCCCAAGTTCAAACACTTAAAGAGAACTAGGTGTTGTAAGGGGGTTAATTGTAATAAGACCAATAGTGTCGTGGTTAGTTTAGGGAATAAGGCTATTTTAAAGCCAAAGGTATTTAGGAATCTCAGTAGAGTCAATAGTCAAACTAGGGGGTCCACATGGGTGGGCCGATACCCTCTCTTTTTTATTGTTTTAGTTTATTTTGCTTTAAAAACCATTATTAAGTAAATGTTGCTAATGGTTTAGAGCTTCTATTTTGGAAACTTATAAACCTTGGTATATTAGGGTCTATAAAATGTACTTGGTGAAGAAATTTGAATAATGATCTGAGCTTGAGAAGCCTTCAGCTGTGGGTATATTAGGGTCTATTGTTTTTCTCTCTCTTTCTCTTGTTAGACACTTTCCCATTCCACCTTCTTCTATCTCTCACACATCTCTTTCTTCCCACATCTTCTACTAATCTCAATCCTTTATTTCTTATCTCCTTCGTCTTCCATTGAGTTCTGTTATTCTTTAAATCAACTTAATCGATTTTTTATGATGAATAAATCAACTTAGTCGATCTACATTAAAGGAGAGGTTCTGCTGGATTTTTAGAGATATTATTCCCACAAGATCAGAATGTTGGTGGTTACCATCACACATTCACCCGTCTAAGGAGGTCCTTGAATCACTGGTTTACTAGAATCCAGCCAATATATCAATTGAAGCAGGAGTTTTCTGAAGCTTATACAGCCATATTCGTCCACTTTAAAGATGAAATTTCTGGATATCATACCAGCAGAATCAGACCCCACCAAATAGGAGGTTTTGACCCCTATTTGATTCAGGTTAGTTATTTACTTTAATACTCTTAAGTTTACCTACAATCCTTTCAATTTCTGCGGAGATGTATATATATATGTTCTCTTTAGTTCATCTTCACATACTTTAAATCAAGATTTTCTGGTATTTATAAAACAGTCAATCGCCCCTTCTTTGACATCTCCTTTTCTTCAATACCTTTAAGGGTTTTGTTTTAGGGCTGTCAGTTGGGCCAGGCTGGCCCAAAGCCTGATTTGACCGGCCCAAAAATTGGGCAGGTTGAGTCGAGCTAGGCCGGGCTCGGGCCCGAACTAATCTTCGGGCTGGGTTCAGGTTCAAGTTATTTCAGCCTGATGCCCGGCCCTGCCCAGTCCGAAGTGACTAAAAATTAAACCAGCCCGAAGCCTGAAAAAAAATGATTTTTTGATTTATGTTTTTCATTGGATTAATTTGGATGGTGAAAAAACAAATACTATTAAAGCTCTAAAACTTCTACCAATTTGGATGGTGAAAACCTAAAAGGGTTCAGTTGTTAGAATAAAGCAAATAAATATAGAACATTTACCAACATCATTTTGGCATGTGCAACGAAGACCAATGACTGCACCAATAGGTCATAAAATGAGAGAAAGTCGATTGAGATGGTTTGGGCATGTGCAATGAAGACCAATGACTGCACCAGTGAGGCGGAGT
>JAOXJP010230121.1:0-10841 GCA_025762735.1 Platanus orientalis
TCTCTCTCTCTCTCTCTCTCTCTCTCTCTCTCTCTCTCTCTCTCTCTCTCTCTCTCTCTCTCTCTCTCTCTCTAATTGCAAACACATAATCAATAATAGAAAATATTAAGATAATCTACGGGATATAAAGAAATTGACAACCAAAACTTTAGCTTCAAGGGATGACGTGCATAGATGAGTGAAAATAGATAAAATCTAACCAAAAAAATGGCATACAAAGAGGGGATCAAGACCCACCGGGGGTATCTCTTGCATCAAAAGTCAACATGATCAAATTATCTCAACCTTCTAGTCTATATATCATCAAAAAAATTGGGATACATCATATATGAAAAGAAGTATATGTTATTATCATCTGAGCTGTTGACTATAATCTCAATTCCTGAATTTTATTTATTCCCTTTTTTGTTTTTTAGGTCCACAGGATCAAGACAGTAGCCTTCAACTAGTACACCTTCTCATTGCCTGTGCAAAAGTAGTGGCCAAAGAGGAGTACTCTATGTCAGCAAGGAGATATCTTCACCATCTCAACCGAGTCATCACGCCTCTTGGTGACTCCATGCAACAAGTCATCACCAGCTATGGATTGTGAACACCTTATGCAACATTACATGATGACTTAGGATATAGGCAAGTCTAGCCCCTACCATTTGCATCGGTGGCTACCAAAACAAAGAAGAATGTGGAGTCTCAAACACTTCAGCTCTTCCCACCTCGGTGTGATAACGATAATGGTGCTGATGGAGGAATATACCATAGAAAACACAACTACTGGGTAGGATGAGTTGTTTCACCCATTCCAAGAGTGAGTATTTGTGTGTCAATGGTTTTGGTTTTCTGATTCATGTATTTATGGGAATATTGAGTGACATATTAAATGTAAATTTTCAGGCATGGTAGTGACCATGATCCTTTTATTAATATATAAATGAAGTTTTCTTTTCTCTTTAAATGCATGGTTTTACAGGATTGTATCAGTATGAAAAAAAGAGATTCGAGAAAGGGAACTTTAAAAAAATGATACTACAACTTTTTTCTAAATGTTGTAAAAAGTATTTTAAAATCTACTATTTCCAGCATTTTAAAAACGCTGCAAAAAAGTAACTATTTATGGCATTTTTTAAATGTTGTACATAGATACTTTTTACAGCGTTTTAAAAACATCGTAAATCATTTCTTTTTTATGAAGTTTCTAAAACACCGTGAAAAGTAACTATTTACGACATTTTTTGAAAGGCCGTCTGTAGTCTCGAACCTTTCACAACATCTCACTACACGACATTCGTTGCAGCATTTTAAAATTGCCGTTAAAGAGTATTGATGACAGTTTTCAAACACCGTAAATACTCTATTTTGTTGTAGTGTGTTCCAATGATTTTTGAAGAATAAAATGATTTATTAATATTGATTCCTATTTTATAAGTTATTAATATGCTCTATGATTGTTGAATAGTGTTCTTATTGTTTGGAAAAGTTCTTCTTAGTTGTGCTTAGATGGATCAAACATCTCTATTGTTTTGTTTAAAATTAGATTATTGTCTATGAACTGAATGGTAGATAGTTATTATTTGAAAATAGAATTTTATTAGAAGATTGATATTGTTTGTGAATAAAGCCACCCTTCGTCATTAAAGGGAATTATTTGATGATACCCACCTCATTTGATTTATGGTGTGGAATACGACTCCCTCACTAGAGATTAAATTGGTAAAGTGATCCCTCGCTACTAGGCGTGAGATAGTATACTCCTCTCACCAGAGTGTAAGTGTAATTGTATCGGCTCTCTCACTGGGGATTAAATTGGTGAACTTATTGACCCTTCTCACTAGGGACTAAATGGTATACAGTGTATTGGCCAAGTGAATAAATTGATAAGGTATTGCATTGTTTCAATATTGTTATTAATTCAATATTGTCATTATATTGTTTTGAGATTGGTTTCTATATTTGTCTTGCATTGTTTAATTGTTTTCTGCATAGTATTGTTTAGAATGATATAAATCTGTATTTTGTAAAGAATATGTAACTATCTGTTTTAAATTTTTGAATCGTGCTAAGTCTTGATCCATTGTTTCCTATAGTTTATATGTTTTCTTATTGAGTTTGTCAAGCTTATCCTAATTTGACACCATAGATGATGAGGAGATTGTTGAGTAGCAGTTCTAGATAGAGAGAGTTATAGACCAGACATATGTTATTTTAGTTATTTATTTCATTTTAGAGACATGATATTTACTTCAGTTTAGTTCAGTTTTTTCAGTTTATTTTAAAGGGATGTAATAAATAGTGAATTTTATTAGTTGGATTATTTATTGGTTTATGTCAGACTATGGATTATTTGGATTGAAATGTCAAACTCTGGATTATGATTATACAAGTTTATGTGTCATTGGAAAATTATGGTTTATAGATTCTAGATACAAGTCAGACATATGAGAATGTGATGAATGGTTATGTGATTATTAGAAATTGATTGACTTATTTATTCCACTACATATGGATGTGTAAAAGGCAAAAAAATTTATAGAAATGTATATGTAAATGATTAAAAGTGTTAATGTCACGTGCCAAAATTCATAGTCCTATTGGTATGAGTTTCAGGACGCAACACCTATTCCATTGGCCGAAAGGGTGAAACCTACTCTCCTAGAGGTGGATTCAATGGCTGCCACCTGAGTCCCCTAGTGGGTGGTACATTTTACTAGTTGTTGGCATGAATGGTCTGGCATTATGGTCTAGTAGGCCATTCCTCTTTAGCCCTGCTTAGCCATAACCATTGTTATTGTCATTGTTATACAGGAGAATGATTGTTTGTTTTGAGACAGACCTTTAAACGCCTGTCATTGATTGACACATGATGTGTTTTTTGAGTTTGAAGTCTTTTATTGACCACCTACTTTTTCAACTGAACACTTTTTTGGACCCTTTTACCTCCAAAAACAACACATGTCTATTAATAATTCACTATATACATTATCGAGGCATTTTTAACACAGAACATTTGCTTTGTTGTTATATATACGTATTGTTTATTTGAATGAAAAATGACCTTGGGCCATTATCCCTCTTTGGTGAGGGTGGCCTACTGTGTTGGCTACCATTCCTCTCAGCCAATGTTTCCAGGACACGATTAATGGCATTGTTTTGAAGCCTTGTCTTGTCTCTTAATTCTCTCAAGCTCTTGGCCATTTTCCCTTGAGCTTGTAGCCCCTCAATGAAGATTGCCTTGAGCTCTTGGTTAGAGTCATTAATGTCTTTAATGTCATTGGCTATCATTTCCAAAGTGACTTGTCGTGACGAAGAGGTTACCTCATGAGTGTCTCTTCAGCATCATAGTCTTGTGGATGCTCCAACTTGTCATCCACAATCAATTTTTTTTTATCCTCGATGGTATTTAGAAAGTTGTGCCAAAGAAGGTGTTGGGTGGAAAAGTGGTTGTATGGGGGTGTCAATGCCATGTGGGCACAAGATTCCTCTTCACCTTAGACCATAGCGCCAAGTCAAATTGCATGAGAACCAAAAGATCTTCTCTTTGATTGTTTGGTTGGCCACAAATAAAGATGAATTAGGAGATTGTAAAGGTGAGGATTCTTCCCTCGAATGGGTTCTTTTTGTCTTGATGATTAAGGACTTTAAATACCAAATACCAATTGAGAACAATACTAACGATTGCAAAATATGATGAATGAGTAATGACCTAAAATGAATATTCATGCATCCAAACTTACAGAGAATTTAACAATCATACGGTTGTGGAAAAGCCGCAGAGCAATAAAAATAAACCGAAAGAGCTGAATAAATCTACTAGCAAATCTGTTAAGAGGAAAATAAAACTAGACTAGGAACCGAAGGATGATAATAGTGTTAGGTAGTTGAGTTGAATGTGTTGGTGAGAGAGTCCATTTCTTTTACGTTTCTATTGTATTTATAGATGAAGAATGACAAATTTCCTTCAATTATCTTCTAACTTTGTGTTTCATCGTTTGCTGCCACCTACCCATGCTCTACAACTCCCCATCTTTGCTCTTCTCTATCAACCACATGTCCCATGCTTTACAACTTCCATCACCCATGTGGCTATGTTATACACCTTGATCTCCATTGTGGTTTGGCAACAAATGATGTCTTACCACATGTCCTATATCTTGAAGCTTCAAACCATGACACCTTCACATTCCAACTTGTGTCATGTGGCTTGATTTTTACTGTTTGATCAAACAATAAAGATTTTGGCGATAACAACATCCTACCTTCCTAACCAACTAGATTTGTTGCCCCTTTCAAAGTGTCCCTAACATGCTCCCTGCACAAGGGGAACACATCATTTTGAAAAGTGATTACACTTTTTGGGGGAGGGTGTAAATCACTTCTTTATGTGAATGGAAACCAGCCCTACCTTTGTCGTAGAAAGGCATTGGAAGAAACTTTTGAAAAGTTTTGTGACAGTGTGGAGCCCACTTTCAAGAAGATTAAAAAAGAGACACCAAAGTCAAAAACCCATCTTATGTCGATCAATGCATGGTTATGAAGGTCTCTGTCAACACAGACAATCATTCTTTTGCAACCGTGTGGAGCCAAAGCGGACTTGTAACACTTTTTTTTAGCAAGACTGTAGCACCATGGGCGGCAGGTGACATGTGGGCAGAAAAAGTGAAACACCTAACAGTGGTTTTTTTTTGTGATGGTTCACTTTTTTCACCAATGTGTCACCTGATGCCTCTGTACTACAGTTTCACTACAGTAAAGTGCTACAGGAAATCGGCTTTGGAGCCACCCCCACTTTCCCAGTAGATAAGCATGGAAGGAAAGTTTTGAAAATTTTTTGTGACTGGGGAGCCTACCCCACCTACCCTTTTGAAAAATTTTGTGACCGTGTGAAACCCGCTTGAGATTGTCTCCAGATTTTTAAAGTTAAGAAGATTTTAGTGGTCAACACGTATCCAAAAACCTCAACAAACTGAATTGTACATTTTCAATTTTGATTATTATTTTGCCACATGTCAACTATTGAAATCTTCAAAATGATATCTGAACTTTAACATTCTGGAGAGAATCAGGGTGTCACGCCCACGTCCACAATTTCTCTTTTGAAAAGTTTTGTGACTACGTGGAGCCCACCCCACCAACCCTTAAGAAAAAAATTGTGACCGTGTGGAGCCCACCCCACTTACCCTTTTGAAAAGCTGTGACACGGATGGGAAAAAATTATTGAAAATTTTTCACGACTTTCTAAAGCCTACTCAATTTTCCCTATACCCTAACTAGTAGGACTCGTATCCTCTGCGCCACGGTACACCTCACCCCCCTTTGTGCTTGGCGCATACCAAGGCTGTGCAAGTAAAATACATGCACAATTCGCTTTAAAGGCCTGTAAACACTCACGTCAGCATTGAAAAGTGATAAACACGTGTCCCAAAAAATGCAAGTCACTTTTCAATGCTGAAATGAGTGTTCTTAACCCCTAACATGCATTGTGCATGGATTCTGTGCTCACAGAAGCCAAGCTGCACAGACAAAATACCTGGGCACAGATGATACGGCTCCTACTTTCCCCAATGGATAAGCAGAGGAAAATTTTTAGTGACCATGCGGAACCCTCTCCCTACTTCACTTGAAGATATAAGCAGGGGAGGAAATTAGTGGCCTTGCGGACTCGTATCCTCTACGCCAGACACAGAGGGGGTTGGGGCCTTGTAAAAAGTGTATGGACCCCACCTCCACCATGGTGTAGAGGATACGGCTACCTTGCTTTGTGGGTTGAGACACCTCCCACATGTAAATAGTCAAAGAGGATTGTATCAGCTCCCTTTCATTAACTAACGCTAACCTCTATTCCCCATTAGGGGGTGGGTGTATCAGCACCAAAAAGTGATATGCAACCCTCCAAAAAGTGTAAATCATTTTTCAGCACTGATGTGTCTGCCCCCTAACGGGAGCAGAGGGTAGCGATTTTTAGGGGATCGGACACAATCCTCCCTCGGAAATAAGGAGTTAAAACACATGGATCAGTTTGGCGAAGAGTTCCACAATAGTTTGCAGCCTAAGGGGTTTGGTGTGTCCCCTTATTGACCAGTTACGGTCCGTGGTGCAGTGTATATGCACTAACTGAACGGATCATTGACCGTCTGTGATGATGCTCAAAATTTGAAATGAAATTATTAAAGCAGAGGCGTTGACTTGGGTCTTGCCCTGAGATCTCTCTTGGCCCAAAATTCTACTCCTAGAAATACGTGATCTTGACCATCCAAATCGTCGCATTTTAAACAGTTAAATTACTATTCAGGTCGTCCAGCATTACCACGTGGAATAATGCTAAAGTTGAACTCAATAATAACGTTCACATAATCAAATCCTTACGCTTTGCTTTCACGGAGGTCTTGAGTCCATTTACTTTCAAGCAAGCTGCGAGACGTTCGAGGGATTTGTGATTAAGGTTTCTTCGTTAACAAAAGACTGAAAGATGGCTGAAGCTATCGTTAGCGTTCTCACTGAGCGTATCTTTGAGAAGTTAATCTCCCTCGTTTCCGAAGAGATTGTTCGAGCATGGGGTTTCGAGGCAGAGCTGCGGAAGCTCGAGACCTCGTTATCTTCTATTAGAGCCGTACTAGAAGACGCAGAGATGCTGCAAGTAAATGGTAAGTCTGAGAGAATATGGTTGAGAAGGCTTATAGATGTATCTTATGATGTGGATGACGTATTGGATGAAGTCGCAACCGAACTTCATCGACAAACAATGGAGACTCGGACCAGCAATATGGAGATGGTAAGCAACTTTTTCCTACCTTCAACTCCAATTGCAGTTGCTGATAAGATTAAAGATATCAACAAGAAGTTAGATGAAATTAGAAAAGATAATATTTTTCAATTACGTGATGTAGCTGTGAGTAGGAAGAGTCTTGAAATTAGAAAGGACCGACAAACCCATTCTTTTTTTGATGATTCAACAGTCGTGGGGAGGGATATTGATAAGGCAAATGTTGTAAAAACGTTGATCAGCTCACCTGACAGTGGGAATATTTCGGTCCTTCCCATAGTAGGTATGGGGGGATTGGGAAAGACGACACTTGCTCGGTTAGTCTACCATGATGAATCGGTAAAAAGACATTTTGATCTTACAACGTGGATTTGTGTGACTGATCACTATGATCTCCAAAGGGTAATAAAAGAAATCACAGAATCTGCTACAAAAACTCGTTGTGATAATCTGTCTAATCTAGATACAATGGCAAGCCGCCTTCAAGACACACTGAGTGGAAAGAGATTCTTACTTGTACTTGATGACCTTTGGAATGACGATCATGATGATTGGGAAACCTTGAAAAACTCTCTAGGACACGGTGCGGACAGGGAAAGCAAAATCCTTGTAACAACACGTAACAACAGCGTTGCGACAACCGTGGGCACACTTCCTACGTACCATTTGGAATTATTGTCAAAAGACCAGTGTTGGTCCATATTCAGGCAACGGGCTTTTGGGAGTGGGGGAGTCGGAGAGACTCCATTTTTTGTGAAAATAGGGCGGGAAATTGTAAAAAAGTGTAAGGGTCTGCCCTTGGCAGCGAAAACTTTAGGTGGCTTAATGAGTTCTAGAGAGAAGGAAATTGAGTGGGTGCGTGTAAGAGATAGTGATATTTGGAATTTGCCAGCAAATAAAAATAATAAAATAATACCTGCATTAAAGTTGAGTTACGAGCATTTGCCTCCACAATTGAAACGTTGCTTTGCTTACTGCTCAATATTTCCAAAGGATCATCTCATTGAAAAAGACAAACTGATCAAACTATGGATGGCAGAAGGTTTTGTTCAACCATCTCAAGGAAGTGGACTACTGGAAGATATCGCTAATGAGTACTTCAATGATTTATTGTGGAGGTCCTTTTTCCAAGATGTTGAGAAAGATGAGTATGGGGATATAGAATTGTCCAAGATGCATGACTTAGTACATGATCTTGCACAATCTGTTAGCGGGGATGAGTGTTCAATCGTACATGAAAATAAGCTAGAGAGAGTTGATGAACGAACACGCTATTTGTCATTTGCTTGTACTCAATGGGAGGAAACACATCAAAACGCATTGGATATTATTACCGAAGGATCTTCTTTGCGCACATTTGTCGTGTTAAATACAAGGAATTTAAAGAGGCTCTCCTATGAAAAATCATTAAGTTTCAAGTGCCTACGAGTGTTGGACTTGTATGGCATTAAGATTGATAGGTTGTCACCTTCAGTTGGCGAATTGATACATTTAAGATACTTTGGCTCTCACGTACATATATTAAAAGTTTACCCCCGTCCATCACCAATCTCTGTAATTTGCAGACTTTGAAACTCATATATTGCTGTTACAATCAGGGGCTTCCAAGAGGTATTACAAAGATGATTAACTTGAGACACCTTGAAGTTACTGCTTCTATATTTGAGATATCAAAAATGCCCAAGGACATGGGACAATTAATCAACCTTCAAACATTACCCACATTTGTGGTGAGCAAGGATGAGCGACGTGGTATTGGAGAGCTAGGACCTCTGCAGCATCTCAGGGGTGATTTAGAGATTCTCAACCTACAAAATGTGAGAAATGGAGAAGAAGCTAGGTCTGCAAAATTAAAGGGAAAAAACCTCCGTTGCTTGGATTTAAATTGGTTAGCGATTGACGATGATGTTATTCATCAAGAAAATGAAGATGTTGATGCTGATGATGTGATGGAAGGCCTCCAACCTCCCCCATTTCTAAAAGGATTGAAGGTCATTAACTTTCCTGGTGTGAAATTTCCTTCATGGATGATGACGACGGGTTCCTCATGGACGTCGTCATTGTCAACTCTCAAGGTTTTGGACATTCAAAATTGCCAAAATCTAGAATCTTTGTCAAATATGAGAGGCTTCCCGTTTCTCAAGATATTGAAAGTTACTCGTTGTCGGAAATTAGCATCGTTACCAGAGCAGGAGATGGGAAACCTAGCAACACTTCAATTTTTAAAGATTGTGGATTGCCCAAAACTGATATATGTACCTGATGGGATTCAAGGCCTCACATCTCTACAAAGGCTGAAGATTAGGAATTGTCCCAATCTGATATCTCTGCCAACTGAGATCCATAGCCTTTCATTGCTACAACTTGAGCACTGTCCGAATCTGAAATCTCTGCCCCAGGCCCTTACATCGCTTCAAAATCTTTTTATTCAACAGTGCCCAAGTCTGACATCTCTACCATCTGGAATCCAAGACCTCACATCGCTACAAGAGATGTGGATAACTGATTGCCCTACTCTAATCAAGCTATGTGAGAGGGACACAGGTGAGGATTGGCAGAAGATTGCCCACATTCCAATAATCTACCTTGACGGAAGATTGGTTAGTCAGTCAGATATCTTCGATCTATTTCGCTTTTTGTTGTGGGTCTTATCTTTGATTAGAGTGCACAAAACAACTTACAGTATTTTAGTCTGATCTTTTGTTTCCCATATATTAGATTTTTGTATTCTAACTAATTTATGTATTTTGTTGTTGCCGTTGTCTTCATCCAAGACGGGGGAGTCTAATTTGGAAGGAAAGTAGGTGGCCAAGGGTGATGTTGTTTTGCTCTTTCTTTCCACAATCTTATGGTTTCTTTTTGGTGAGTTCCTTTATTTTTACATGTATATTAAGGAAAACTGGCTGCCTTTCATTGACATATAGAATGATGCTGGTCCTCCTAGGACAAATGATTGCCCTTTATTATGGCTACTGGATCTCGTTTTGAGCACATTCCAATTACCAACTTTCTTTTCTCTATTATTATTAATTTTTTTAAGGCATTAGAAATTTGAATTGCACACTTGGTTATTTCCCTATTTTGTTTGATTTTCCTTCTTTTTTTTCGTCTTTGCTATTTTTCACGTCTGGGTTTACCATACTAACTAAGAACTTTGATTTCTTTATGCTGTGGCATTTGGTTAAAGCTTCACCAATAGTACTTGCCTTCTTTTCCTTCTTATTGTATTTTAATTTTTAATGAAAAATTATGCCTTTTGCATCTGATGTCTTACATTTGCTTAGGGCTATCAATTATCCAATTATTATCTGTGTTTGATTCGTGTTCAATCCTCTAATATTCGATTTGAATGAATCTATATCCGATTAGATTATTTGATTAAATATTAGAATCCGTCAAAATTAATATATAATTAATATTTATATTATAATGTTGTATGACATATTATGTAGAATACAACATAAGAATACCACAACCTTAACCTTGACCTATTTCTTATCTCTCATTTCCATTTTGAATGAAAGAAAGCTTCTAGTAGCCAGTTCCCCATTCTTTCATTGATCTATCAATCATCTTTTATCTCTATAATTCCTAGGTCTTTATTGTTTTTGTACATATCCGAAAAATATTCGACTCCAATCTGATATTCGATTAAATAAACAAATTCAAATACGGAATGCCTATTTCTGATTTGTATTCGATCCGTTGACAGCCCTACATTTGCTCTTTAAAAGTCATGGTAGTATATTATACACTTGGCTCTCTTAGACACAACACTTTAATGGAACAAGGGAACAACACTTCAATGGAAATAATAAAAACTACTGAAACTAACCCCTTCCAAAGGATGTGATAGTTACATCGGATGGAATTTCCACATATTATGTCGCAGAGCATACATAATTGTGAAATAACAAAGGCTTTGAGACTAAAGAAACTTGTCAACACACACACACACATATATAACAGTAGCCTCTAGCCACTGTTCTCTCATCCACGTGGACACCTTATTTAACTTTTTGTTTATTAATTTTCACAAAATACCCCCAATTTATAGGGAATTTATTCATAAAATCTGTCCCTCTTA
>JAOXJP010230122.1:0-10841 GCA_025762735.1 Platanus orientalis
GTCACTCCGAGGTATCTCTTGGTTATCAATTCTAACTACTCCCTCATTTCTACTCCTATTTTGGCTAAACTTGCATTTCATATATTTGGATTTAGTCCGGCTTATCCTAAAACCATTTAATTCTAAAACATCCCTCCATATTTCTAACTTGGCATTTGCCCCCTCTCTAGTCTCATAAATCAACACAACATCATCAGCAAACAATACACACCATGGCACCTCCTCCTGTATAGGCCTAGTCAAACTCATGCATAACTAAGGCAAAAAGGTATTAGCTCAATGCTGACCCCTGGTGCAAACCTAGGATGATCACAAATTCTCTTGTCTCTCCCCCAGTTGTCCTAGCACTAGTTATCGTTCTGTCATACATATTTTTAACCAGGTCAATATATCTACTTGGGACCCCTTTTTATCCAAAACCCACCAAATGACCTTTCTTGGTACTCAATCATATGCCTTTTATAGGGCAATAAAGATCATGTGAAGATCTTTCTTCTTTTCTTTATACTTTTCCATCAATTGCCGAAATAGGAAAATAATTTCAGTTGTTGACCTCCCATGCATAAATCCAAATTGATTTTCAGACACTGTAGTTTCACATCTTACTTGATGCTCAAGCACTCTCTCCCATAGTTTTATTGTACAACTCATAAGCTTGATCCCATGATAATTCCTACATTAGGGGATCAAACATATGCTAGGGAAGAACAACATTATTTATATTTTTTTTTGGTTATTTAAATGCAATTCATGAATTGGGTTATGGATGATGTTTACTAAAGTATATACTTGTGTAATAAGACAAATCAAAGATTGGTTTCACATCACAACTGTCCTGTTAGAATATCTATCCCTTCCCTCATAAGTAAAGCAACTCATTCAAAAGATAGTTTGGCTAAGCCTGGGACAGTTGTTTAAGATTAAGTAACGCAACGTGTTTTTCATATTCACCTGAACAATAAGTAACAAAGCACCCAAGAGGTCAATCACAATGCTTCAATTGACACTCACTTCAGATTCATCACAGTGAAAGATAACAAAAAAAAAGGTAGTAAGCTTACACGTAGGCTTATAACCCCTCTTGGTGCTTGACAGAAACATGACCCAGATGTCTATGGTGTGAAAAGTCAGGCTTCATCATCAAACAACAATACAGAGCATTTTTCAATTTTAATCTCAGGTAAACATGCACCGGAAATAAAATTAGATTTTTTACTCGCTTATGCCGTTCAAATATCTTCCTCAACTTACAACACCATTCCTCATCACCAGTCCCATCTTATGCATTACCAACTTTCCACCATGATCCACTCTTCATTAGCATGTGCTAGGCCCAGATTCTTGAGATGTTACACAAGGTTTCATCTGCCTTTGTCCTTCCCCAAGTATATCCTATCCAGTAATTCTCCATATTCAAGGATAATTTTTTCAAAGTTTCAATCACTGTGATAAATAGAAAATATTGGGTGGTTGGCTAGTCCAATATGATCTTGATCTAAATATGTGTTGGAAGCTGAGCTTCTAGAGCATTTGCCTCTTGACCAAACATTTGTTAAGATGTGCAAGAGATTAGTAGGATCAACAATCAACAGTAGTCCCAACAGAAGCAAGCTCCATCAATGAATTTGTGGAACCAAACTCGGTCCTAACAATGATCTCCAACTCATATACTTTTAATCTTTGTCACCTTATGGCAATCACCATAAACCCTTAGGTTCTTTTCCATGTGAATTATAGTAGACAACCTAATCTTTAATAGTCCGCAAGCAACGGCCAGCCTCTCAATGTGCTAAAAAACACTCATTCTGTTCATCACCCACATTGCGATGAACAACTAATTTCCATGGCTAGTGCCCGGCACAACAGAACCCGCTCAGATATATCCCTCAACACATTGTTTATCTCCTTGGCTGGATCCATCACCACAACTCACAAGCCCATATATAAAACTAGAAACCTCAATTGAGATGCACCCTGGAATTGGTTTTATGGTGATATCTTTATATTCTTCCTAACATTGCTCACTTTTTCCCATCGTGAATTTGTTGCATACATGTTGGAAATGACAATGTAATTCTCCCAATTGAATGACCCTAGTTCAAGAAGCTACCACAATGAATGTCCTCTATATTATTGCATTTGGTGGGATGTGCATGGATTGAACAAAAGTGTATGCTTCTTTAGTAAAACCAAATCGACAGAGTAGATTGACCATGTGTCCATAATGCTCCATTGATGTTTCATATCTGAATTCTAGCATGCTTAGCCAATTTCGCTTGCCCTCAAGTACCAGCCCACTATGGGCATAGGTGAATAAAACCCCTATGAGGCTACTTGTTTTAGGCTTCACCTGAAAGAGAATTCAAGCAGACCTTCAATGAGAAGTAGGCTAGAATCTTTGCCCCTTGTGTAATATTCTTCACAGTTGTTTTATTAATCCAAGTATGCACTCATCAACAATATATAAGAATTATGATCTAAAGAACAAACGAGAGATTCTATCAAATTACCTTGGCTTCTTCCATCCTAAAAAAGACCCCTCATGCATCTTTTGCAAGCCCATGAATAGCCAACCCTATGATCATGGAGCACTAAGCCTTCATATCTTTAATGGGTATCTCATCAAACAGTTCGCATGATCTTTCAATGCACCCACACGTTCCATACATATTGGCATGTTCAGTCTAAGCTCGATATCCACATTAATCATGTGGTTACTATCCTACCCTCATTTGGACTAATCTCAGCCAACAAGCTCAGAGCCTACCTAACCAACTCAATTCTAGTGTAACCACAAACCATTGTTTGCCAAGCAATCAAGTTCCTTTTGGGAATTTCATCAAACACATGTCTAGCAAAACCTATCACCTCATATTTCACGTATGCTTGAACTGAGCCTTGATCTTTGGACATGGGAATGGATCTATAGGCCTTCTTTGAACACTGAAATGAAGGCACCGGCCTTAGAACCCACCTCGCCTTTTCTCACATTAAAGGCGTGTCATGCTAGCACTCTCTTCTGGTTGAAGTATACAACCTTGACTCGACCCTTGGCATGTCGTTAAGTTTCCATGCACCTAAGTGCCATTGGGCATCTAGTTTAAGTCCTTGCACCTGAGCTTTTGAAACTTGAGCTTCTGTAATCGGAAGATTGATAATAGATGTGCCACTGCTGACCAGCTCAAGCAGAGGAAGTTTGTCCCTTTGGGTAAATCAAGGACAACCATCATTTCTTGAGAGTCCAAACATAAGACACCAAAAGGATTAGTTGCTCGTAACTTATCGTAATTCGTAACATCCTTGTTTTTTTTAGGTAATAAGCATATAATTAGATTATCCGCTGAACAAAACCCAAAACACAAACATCATAGACAGTGGTTCCTCTAACCAAACAGAAGACATAGAGGACCAATGGTTTTTTTTTGGTTGGTAAAATTAGACCCTTATTTAGATTTAAGGTGGGTTACATAACTCATGTCTTAGAGGATCAATAGTTTGAGAAGCATAATTGAAACCGTGGGTATTCAAGAAGAGCTCATTCCACTTGGTAGCGAGGGTGGATTGTATCCTCTCCTCTTAACTAATGCTCCACTCCGCTCCCTGTCAGGGGGCAGGCAAATCAGTGCCGACAAGTGATTTTTACTTTTTGGGGGGACGTATATCACTTGTCGGCACTGATGTGCCTGTCCCCTGACAAGGAGAGGATCATTAGATAAGAGGAGTGGATACAATCCACCCTCCTTGGTAGCCCTTGTAACCCACGAATCCTAATTAACCACATACTCATATAATCACCATTGGATTATGAAAGTCCATGTGTGCAGCAAGGCAAGTTCCATATATTGTTTTCGGGGTATAAAGAAAAGGGAAAGGATGTTCTGTCTAGGATTTCGTGTCCAAGACACCAAGGAACATCATATAGAATAAAATGGGTGGGTGATGCATTTTTTGAATATGGAATATGCATTTTATTCCATATGATGTTCCCTGGTGTTCTGGACACCGTCCTAGGACATGAAATCTTGGACAGAACATCCTTTCCCTTGAAAGAATATACAAGTGAAAAAAGTTGTTTACTATTAGCCAGTGGAAACAAAGATTATATAGATATAT
Source organism: Platanus orientalis (assembly GCA_025762735.1). Taxonomy (NCBI): domain Eukaryota; kingdom Viridiplantae; phylum Streptophyta; class Magnoliopsida; order Proteales; family Platanaceae; genus Platanus; species Platanus orientalis. The sequence goes on from JAOXJP010230122.1 coordinate 4,114, forward strand.
ATATATATATATATATATATATATATATATATATATATATATATATGCACATGTAGAATATCATTGTCATTTTTTTTGTATGACCTCGTGGGCCTTCATCATCATCGCCGCTTGGAGTGGGACTGGTCTGAGCTAGTCAGAACCAAGAACTCAATAACCCAAGCAGGCGACACCACTTTGTACTGTTCACCCTACCTCCCCTCCAGGGATTACACCCTAGGTCTTCCCTATGGAAGACATAGTCTCAGCCAATAGAACACTGAGGCATTCGATTGTCATTTGTTGATACATGGATTTTTCAACCATTTAGCCATTCATTTATAGACAAAAAAAATTGTCTGTGGGAAATCATCCTTGGAGGCACGGTCTTCCAAATTCATTTGTGGGAATGGATTAACTTGAGACACACCCAAGTATAGTCGGTCATCCATGGACAAATTCATGCTGTTTGATGATGCTAGAATCTGGTTACTTGGGCGCGACCAGATGAGTGCAAAGCTTTTCGACGATCCAACAGACCTGTAGAGAAAGAAACAAAGTCAAGGGTGTGCCAGCCGGTCGCTCTTTGACACTTCAGTCAGATATCGAAAAGTGGAAAATAAGTGATTTCATCTTGAATTATGTCTTACCTTCCATCATTGTGATCCCTTTCTTTTATAACACTCGGCCTCTTCATTATTCTCGGATTTTCAGCCCATCGCCTCTCTCAGGCAGCGTTCCCAGGAGTGGTCACAGGAGCCTGATTTGCCCAGAATAATTGGATTGCACTGGCAATCATATCTCGAAGATGATGTCACGAGATATCATTTGGTGTTGATTCCCAAGTGCCTTTCATGGCTCGGCCTTACTGACGCGTGGGATTTTTCCTTCTATGAGCATGCTTGGTCAAATTCGTAACGCCTATTTCCTGAGGTTCAGGTGATTCGGGGTTCCTCGGCTTAGCCATTTTGGGGTCAACCGAGGCCTAGCTCAGACGTGGTCTTGGGTCAGTCCCGCCTGTTAGCTCGAATGTAGTTTTTGGGTCGATCCTGACTGTTAATTAGTTCTGGTCCCATTAGATGCCCCCCAATTTCAGAGGGCTAGTTTCTTCCGGGACCGATGGAATTATTATTGCATCGTATTCTCGGCCGTTGGTTTTTGGCGGTTGTTATTTGAATTTCGGTGGTTGCTGCCCTTGTGGGGAACTAGGACGAATGCCTAGGAGGTTGCACTCTACGTTATGAGTCTTGGGAGTTCATGTCGTCATAATGGGCACCCCTTCAGTGGTTGGCATTAATGGAATGCTGCTTCAACTGCCCCTCCGACACGTGTGATGACACGTGGAGGGCTTAGATCTCGTCATGCGGATCAGTGGGATGTTGCTTTAGTTTCCCGTTCTGCACGTAGGACAACACATGGAGAGCTTAGATTTCATTGCGCAGATCAGACGGCTAGGCTCCCCCCTATCCTTATAAATAGTCTGGGGTCCCTAGGCTTCCCCCCATTTGCGCTTTGCCTTCTACTTTTGTGTTCTTCGTCTTCGACTACTCCAACGGTGTAGCTGCATTTTCTAGCAGTCTTTTCCAAAGCTGTGTTTCCTTCTTTGACTGACATTCTGGTACATTCTTCTGCTATTCCTCCTTTCTTTAGTTTTTTTAGTTTGTTTTTTGAGTAGCTAGGGTCGTTCCCTCTTCTATTTGTCCCCCTCTTCTTTCCTTTTTTTTGGTTAATCCTAGATGGCACCGAAGCTCCCTTCTGTTTCCATTTGGTTTGGCTTTATGGCTTCCTTCAAGCCTAGAGGTGCCTTCCTGACCTAGGTTTAGTTGGCGGCGATCTCTCATTTCTAGCGTTTGTCTTTACCAAGCTTCTATCATTCTTAGGCCCTTCCATAGAGGTCATTTTTACTCTTGGTCAGATGGACTCATTGTCCACTTCCTTGTCTCTCGACTATGACGATACTCTGTCTTTGAATCTGGAGCTCCCCGAGTTGGGGGCTATTCATTCTGATAACCCTGGGCAGGCCTCAGACACTTCCCAAGAGGCCTCCTTTATTTCTCAAATGGCCAAGGTTTTTCCTTCTTCCCTTGGTGCCTCTGACTTGGAGAAGTTTAGGAGGCTGAATAGTGTTCCCGAGGGCATTGTCTAGTGCTCCCCCGAGACGTCAGAGCAAGCTTGTCATCCCTAACTCAAGGAGGTTTGCTTGTATGAGCAGGCTTTAGCGATTGGCCTTCGATTCTCGGTCGCCTTCTTCATTAGAGATCTTTTACTTTGTGTCGGGCTCGCCCCTAACTAGTTAATGCCCAATTCATGGAGGATCGTGATTGATTACATGGTCCTCTGGGCAGCCTATAGTGGTGGGCGTGATCTCATCTCGGTCTCTAAGTTTCTTTTCTACTGTCAGCTAGTTGAGAAGGAATCGGGTTGGTGGTACTTCACCACCCGGGATAGTTTTAGGAACCTGGTCACCGGTCTTCCAACCTCCCATAAGGGGTGGAAGAGCAGATTTTTCTTCGTCTTAGGCAACGGTTGCGAAGATTGCATTTGGGATAGTGAGATTGAGAAGCTGGTTTGCTTAATTGAGTGTGGGGCACTCCTGACTCCTTTGGTAAGTCTTTTTGTGTCATCGTTCTAGTTTTATTTTCTTTTCATTCCTCCTTTTGCTTCTAACTTTATGTTTTTTGTGTCCCACCTCAGTTCTTACAGAGCCTCATCTTCCGTCATCTTCTTTTAATTGTGTACTTAGGACAATTTCGTACCCAGTGCATGATTTCTCGGCCCTTATCACTTCCAAGGCTCTTTCCTGCTTCCCCTTTCAGCCTTAGTCTATGGAAGATGTGGTCTCGGAGGGTCTGAGTACTCCTTCTGTTATTGAGCTCACGGGAGGGACCACTGGGGGTACTTTCTTCTTCTTCTTCTTTCTTTTTTTTTCTCTCTCTCTCTTTTAACATCTCATTCCTGTCGTCTACATTTTATAGTCGTGTCAAAGGCTGATGTGAAGTTTCTTCTGAGGAAAGCTAGGGAGGCTTATGAAAAGGGCACAGATCCTCAGGGGGTTCCACTGATAAGGAAGGGCTCGAGCATAGTTGAGGGTCCAAGGTCTAGTGGCTCGCCTGTTCTGGCTCTGAAGCATCGAAAGGTTCAGGCCCAGGCTTCGGGGAGCCGAGAGGGTGTGACATCTCATCTCCCCATTGTCTTGAGGGGGATCAGGAACCTTCAAGCGCTCTCTTCATCTCGGCTACGCTTCCTACCCAAGGCCCCACAAGGGATGAACTTATGCCTACCGAGGGTCCCTCCATTCCTCCAGTCAAAGGTTCCATCCTCCAGACTGACAAGGGGAAAGGTCCAGCCAAGGACACCTTTGTGAATACTCCCAACTACACATTCAAGAAAATGACGAGGGTTGTTCCCAAGGGTGACCTTGAAGGTCTTTTGTAGTTCTATTCAAGCGCCATCTATCAACGAATGATGCTTGACCTTGCTGAGGTAACTCTTTTTCTTAGTTGAGTTATTCATTTGTTACTCTTACTTCCTCTTACCTCTTTATTATTATTATTATTATTTAGTTGATCTCGCTTGTGACAACATGCATGCAATTTTGGAAGGTTACGGAGAACAACATTCGCTCGCAAAAAAAAAAGTTGGCTGACACAAAGGCCGAGAACTCGGGCTTCCAAGACTAGCTGGCTGACTCCGTCAAGAGGGAAAGGGATCTTCGTGCAGGCCTCGGGTTGGTTCAATCAGAGAGGGCCGACTTGGTCACCAAGTTTCAAGTGGCCGAGGATAAGAAGGCAGCCTTAGTGGCTGAGACAGCTGAGGCTGAAGGGAGGGTTGCGTGGGTAGAGGAGGTCACCTCTTGAGAGAAGGCTAAAGTCGAGGTGAGGGTGGCACATTTATAGCAAGAGAAGGAGGCTGCCTGGGTGGACATCAGAGTCTCTACTGAGTATGCAATAAAAGTCTCGGATTGCTACAAAGATGGATTTGAAGCCTTCTGCCACTGGGCCACTCGGGTGTACCCAGAGATGTGAATTTTTTGGGTTTATTTTTATGACGACTCTGGGTTTCTTGCAGCACCTGAGATTGTTGAGGTCGAGGAGAAAGGAGTAGAGGATCAGGTTGCCTCCTAAAGGCCTTTTTTTTAGGGTTAGCTCATATACGCCCTATGTAAAAACTTTCCTCATTAATGAAAACATATTCATTCCTTATCATAGCATTCTGCCTTAGAGTGTCTTATGTGTACTTCAAGAGTGGTTTCTGGGTATTCCTTGTACATGTTGGGATAACCTGTCCTGTTATCCACTCCCCCATCTAGTCCCTAGTTCTAGATGATCCTGGGTCATGTAGGGTCTGCAGGATGCCTTAGTAGATTTCTCAGATCATCAGGTGACCCTCTGCCATAAGGGGCCTGTACCAGACCTTAGTGGATTTCTCGGCCACTTGGGGCCTGTTGAATACCTTTGGGTCCTTTAGTGACCCTCGGCTACATGGGGCCTATAGAATATCTTCGAGTCATCAAGTGACCCTCGGTCACATAGGGCCTATAAAATACCTTCTGGCCATCAAGTGACCCTCGGCCACATAGGGCCTATAGATTACCTTTGGGTCATTAAGTGATCCTCGGCTACATGGGGCTTGTAGAATACTTTCAGGCCATCAAGTGACCCTCGACTATATGGGGCCTGTAGAATACCTTTGGGTCATCAAGTGACCCTCGACCACATGGGACCTATAAAATATCTTCAGGTCATTAAGTGACCCTCGGCCACATGGGGCCTATAGAATACCTTTGGGTCATTAAGTGACCCTTGGCCACATGAGGCCTGTAGAATACTTTCGGGTCATCAAGTGACCATCGGCCATATGGGGCTTGTAGAATACCTTCGGGTCATCAAGTGACACTCAGCCACATGAGGCTTATAGAATACATTCGGGTCACCAAGTGACCCTCGACCTCATGGGGCCTGTAGAATACCTTTAGATCATCAAGTGACCCTTGACCACATGGGACCTATAGAATACCTTCGAGCCATTAAGTGACCCTCGGCCACATGTGGCCGTAGAATACCTTCGGGCCATCAAGTGACCCTCGGCCACATGGGGCCTGTAGAATACCTTCGTATTATTCTAGGCTATTTAAGTTATGCAAGGTTTACAGAAGACCTATCTTTATTGAATGGTGTTGAGTAACAATTTCTCCAGGGGTAGTATTTCCTTAGGTGTTTTGCATTTAATTATCAAGGTAGTTGCTTGCCTTCCAAGTTCTTCAAGTGATAGGATCCAGGCCTGTTGAATTTTACCACCTGATATAGCCCCAGCTTTCCCTTCGAGTGGTTTTTGGTGGAGAGTGTGACCTTCCTTAGGACCAAGTCCCCAACCCTGAATCGCATTTCCTTAACTTTTATGTTGTAGTATTGTGCCATGGTGTTCCGGTAAGCCGCCATTCCGAAAGTGGCCTCTTGCCTTCCTTCTTCTAGTAGGTCTAGATTTAGGCAAAGATTCTTTTCAGTTTTTTTGATATGCTCAAGTGACTCGATAGCTGGGCAGAATTAACTCTACTGGGGTTACTGCCTCGGACCCAAATGCTAGGAGGAAAGGGTTCTCGCTCGTAGGGGTCTTGATTGTGGTCCTGTATGCCCATAAGGTTCCTGAAAATTCGTTTGGCCAGTTCCCTTTGTGTGCTTCCAATTGTGTTTTTATTGTATTTAGGAGGGTTCAGTTGGTGACCTCCACCTGTCCATTGGCTTGTAGATACCTCAAGGAGGAGAAGTTGTTTCTAATCCCGACGTTTGAACAAAACTCCCTAAACCACGGGTTATCAAATTATTTCCCATTGTCGGAGATCAAGACTTCTAGGACACCAAAATGACAAACTATGGCTTTCCACACGAAGTTATAGACATTACTCTTGATAATCTTGGCCACGGGTTCTGACTCGGCCCACTTGGTGAAGTAGTTAATTTCTTTGATGATGAACTTAACCTATCTCTTTCCCTTGGGGAGTGAGCCGACTATGTCTATCCCCCATTATGCAAATGGCTAAGGGCTAGGAATCGGTGTAAGCTCTTCTACGGGCTGCCTAGGTTTGTTGGTGAATCTCTGGCATCGATCACATTCCCGTGCAAAATGGGTAGAATTGGTTCACATGGTTGGCCAGTAATAGCCTGTCCAGATGAGTCGGTGCACCATGGATTCGCCCCTCGAGTGGTTACCACATACTCTGTGGATCTCGCTCATAGCAAAGTTTGACTCGGTTGGGGTAAGGCACCGGAGGTAAGGCAAGGTGAGGCTCCTCTTGTACATGGTCCCATCCAATAATGTGTATCGTGAAGCTCTTAGTTTAAGCTTCTTAGGCTCTATTCCGTCATTGGGGAGCTTCCCATCTTCTAGGAATGCCCTGATTGGGTCCATCCATGTGGGTCCTTCAACGATCCCAATCGATACCATTTCGATGGCTGCAATACTCGTTGCTAGTAGATGCTCGATCATCACATCCTTGTCATCCTCGAGGGTGGAGACAAGTTGGGCCAACCGGTCGGCTCAAGTATTATGCCCTCGGGCCATGTGTTCAATGACGAACACCTTGAACATGCTCACCAGTACTCGCACTATCTACAGGTACTCTGTCATCCGGTCTTCTCTTGCCTCATACTCGCCCAAAACCTGGTCTACTATTAGCTTTGATAATTGCTTAAAATTGCATAATTATCATAATCAAAATGAGCATTATCACATTTATTTTATGTGTATTTATA
>JAOXJP010230123.1:0-10841 GCA_025762735.1 Platanus orientalis
TGTTTCTTGATAGTTTTTTTTCTTCATGTAATTGGTATAGCTGTACTGAATCAACAATCTGAGAATATTCCCAACTCTTCCAGATTTGGTTCCCCAAGAAGAATATCAATATTCCATTTTTTTTTTTTTCAGTGGTCCAATCTGCCTCTGTAAAGGCATCTCATCTTTTGCTGTTTTCAAAGATAGCCAACTTGTTATTGGTTCTTAATCATGAATTTTGAATGCGTTTACTGATAAAGCTGATATAAAAAGGAAATGGGTTTGTGTTATTTTCTCCCAACAAATTATATTTTGTTAAATAGAGTGGAGATAAGTGGTTTGTTCTGATTATGTATGCAACTAATTGAGCTTCCTCATACTTTTTTGGACCTTCAGCTTTCATGAGAGGTTCAGGGATGCAGTGGCCTCTCTCAAACAAGGTCTCTGCTCTGCCTCAGTTCATGTCTTTCAAGACTGTTCAAGAAGATAGGCTAAAAAAGATTGTATATGATCCCCTGGCCTCTTCTGCGTTTATGCCTACCATATCGACAGCAGATGCTTTTGATGTTAATCACAAACCATCTGCCACCATAATTCAGGTTCGACATGACCACTTTTAAGTTTATATGTATCATCATAAAATTTGGGTTTCTATGGGTATGAACTGAATTCATTTTTTATCGTCCCTGTGGGGTTTGCAGAAGAACTTCAATTTTGATAGGCAAGGGAGTAGCCATTACGAAATGACTGGTTATCCTGTGCAACACGTTGATCTACATGCTACTCAACGTCCGCATGAAGTTGGAGCTTTTCCATTCTCCAACCAAATGATCTCGGTTGCTATGAACAACCCTTTCTTCAAGACCCAGGTAGCTACCACAGGCCAGAACTTAGCTACTAATTCCATGAAGCAACAAGCACTTGGAGGAATTCCGTTCGCCGCACCACATTATATTCTTCCCACTACTGGTTCCGTGGCTGGGAACATAGATCCAAGGTAACACCTGTAAATTTGGTATATTTGTTCTATGAGTACTTGCATTGTGGATATTAATTTGGAGTTATCTTTTAATAGGAACATTTCAAAGCCCTTGGGGGCACCTGCTCAACTAACAATCTTTTATGCGGGTGCGGTGAATGTCTATGATGATATTTCTCCTGAGAAGGTACCTCTCTCTCTCTCTCTCTCTCACACAAACACACACACACAACCCTTTTGGGGGTTTAATTTATTGAAAGTTCTTTCTCTCTTTCTATTCTTCTCATGTGTGGGGGCATTTCTATCCAGGCTCAGGCTATAATGTTATTGGCTGGGAATGGAGCTCATATGACAAACCAAAGAGCTCAAGTGAAGGCACCAAATCCAAAGCCTGTAGCAGGTGAAGGTGTGCATGGGAACCAGTCCCATACCACTTCGCCTTGCTCAGGTCTTTCAAGCCCTATCTCTGTTACTTCGCATTCTGCTGCTCAGTCAGGTAATGGGTCTAGCAGCAATGAGGAAGTAATGGCTGCAAAATCCAAAGGAACTTTGATGGCTCCAAGCAGCAGCCAGGCTGAGCCTCCAGTAATGGTCACTTCCATAGGATCGGCTGCTACAACTCTTATGCCAGCAGGTATTACCTTGTTTCAGGGCAGCCTTTCAAATGGTGGATATAACATTATTTGTTTTGGTCATCAATTGCATAAGATCTTAAATCTCAATTGAGTGCCCTGTTGTTTCGTTCATTCAGTCTACCCACCCTTTTATGTCTATGAATACCCTCTTTAAAATTATATAGAAACTCACCAATGGTTTTGTTCTGCAGCTGTGCCTCAGGCACGCAAAGCATCCTTGGCTCGATTTCTGGAGAAGCGCAAGGAGAGGTAATGTGTTGAACTATTAGATTTTTAATTTGCTGGTTTTTGTGTGAATATATGGAGAATTTTTCCTGTTGGTTGTGGATTAGATCCTCGTACAGTCTTTTAGTAGATAGTAAATTCCTAGCATGATCCATAGTTCTCGTACATAAGATTAATGACTGCAAAATATGACTAGATGCTGCGCTTGGCCCTGGGGATCTGCTGTTGAATATACTCCCTTTTGGGAATCCATGCCTTTCTAAAAGTATGGATAAAGCAACTGGTCCATAGTTCTTGTACATAAGATTAATGACCGCAAAAATATGACTAGATGCTGTGCTTGGCCCTAGGGATCTGCTGTTGAATTATTCCTAGTGGGAATCCGTGCCTTCTAAAAGTAGGGATAAAGCAACTGATCTTATATGTATGGGCTTATTTAATGGGTTTGTTGCCTAATCAGAATTTCATGGGTCTCCTGGACTCCAAAGTGAGATATCCAATGATTAAAATTGCTTGAGGTTTCTGGCCAGCCTCCTGATAATCAGTGGGTTTTTATTTTTTATTTTTTATTTTTTATTTTTTATGAAGAAGTTAATAGGACTGGTCACTTGAGTATTTATTTATTGGCTTCATGAGAGAAGATAGGAAAGCATTTTCTTCACTCTTTGCTCTCCCCCTCCCCCAACCTGGGGTTGGCAATTACTTGGCTTGCCATGTCCACAATTGAAGAGGGAAAATAGGGAGAATATGTGCTTTTAGTTTTGGTTTCTTGGCACCCTAGACTGTCAGATGTCAATTTTGATGGATTGTTTTACATCCTTGTGGAGCTATTGTGGGGGATGACATGTTTCTGCTACAAGAAATTTCTCTAATATTAGAAATGCCCATCACATTCATACTTGAATTCCAACTACTTCCATAAGAACCTACAATTCTATTGTGCAGTTCATTATGATTGTTTTTGCGATAAGAAAATTGAAGAGTGATGTAGAAAGTAATGCTTTTTACTAGATCTATTTATAAAAATAATGGACCCCATGAATTATATATGGTTGCAAAATTGAACTTACAATTTTCTGAAGCACCAGTAGCAGTTGTAGTGTGTAATAATATGTTGTTTCTTTTATTTGATGCCTAGCCCATGCAATGCAGGATGTTGAACACGGCTCCATACAACAACAAATCACCAGACAGCACCACCACCCCTGGATCTAATGGTGTCAATTTCTCTGGAAATTCTGGGGTGGGCTCTGTTCCTTTCCCAACAAGCAAGGAGCAGTCGTGGTGTTTGGGACCAACTAAGAACGAGAGTAGCAATGCAAAGGTGCATGCTACATTAGAGATCTAAGCTTAATAATTCATATCCGTTATCTTTCTTCTTTTTTTTGACTTTTGTCTCGATTCATTCCTTTGAATGTGATTGGAGCCTTTTCATCCAAGAACGCTTTAGAACAGTTTGTAACCATTTTAACTTCCATCATATTGTAAAATTTATATAACCTATGCATAATAACATATATTCCTTATATTCTCTTGTTCTTTTTTCTTTGTTGTCTTGGATTGAGATGTAACTTGACATTAGAGATGAACTCTTGTGATACAGAATATTTGAAAAAATGAGAGCGCCCATTGTTGGATTTTGGTTTCGGTGAAGCTCTTAACAAGGGTTGGTTCTTCAGGTCCAGTACAACAACCAGCAAACTCAATTCTATCACGATCCCAGTTGTGTTAGATATAAGCAAAAGTCTGATCAGACTGAATGCTTATGGTCACCCGATCATGGCATGTGGCTTAGTAAGTCTCCTCTGCTTGTACCCAGTTCCCTATGATAGGGAAGCATCTCAGCATGTTGGCTTCTGGCATTTAAAAAAAAATCGGGGGTTGGTACCCATTTTCAATGGGAGGAGGGATGGATCCCTCTCTCTCTCTGATATCTGCATCTGAACCTAAGGCCCTGTCTGGTTGCCATGAAAAGGTTTTCTCATCACAAAATTTTCTCGAAAATCATTTAAGCTGTCTGGCTGCCATGAAAAGTTGGTTTTCTCATGACTCATTTCTTTCTTTTTCTTGTGGGATTTTCTTTTCTATTCTTTCCTATACAATTCAAGGCAACCAGACTGGGAATAAGGAGGAATGAAATGGTAATTCTCTGATATCTGCTTCTAATCCAAAGGCGGAATCAAAGGGTATGGAGTCCTCTCTGGCTTAGATGATTATGAGTAGAAGGAGAAGTGAAGAGGGAAATCAGAAGAAGAAAAATTAACTTTATGTTGAGAAAGAGGGAGCTGGTGTGACTGGGGTTTGAGCTTCGTGATCACGCAATCGCACTCTTTTTCAAATTCGTTTGGTATAAGAGAGAGAGAGAGCTTTTCTTCGCGGGTGGTTGGTTATGTATCACTGCCATGTCCTCTCCCTTCTAGGGTCGTTTTCTCTCCTCTGAGAAGAGATAAAGATCAAAAGACCAACGTGATGGGTAGAGGGGTAGGTTTAGGGGTAGGGGATGAAGGAGAGTTGATTGTCTCTGCTCCTCTCTGCACCCTGTCAGGGGGACGGCACATCAGCACGAGGACAAGTGAAATGCATCCTCCCAAAAAGTGAAAATCATTTGTCGGTGCTGATGTACCCTCCCCCTGACAGGGTGCAGAGAGGAGAAGAGGAGTGGATACAATCCACTCTCGTGCTAGGTAAGGTAAGTGGTTTTGGCCTCTCGGGTGCGCAACTTGTTTTATGCCTCGTGTTAAATATACAACCTTTGGGCCTTTGGAGAGGCCAAAAGCTTCAAAGCCTCCAACATGGACATGGGTCAATTATTGAGGAGAATATGATCCTCTACTGCTGCTTAAAGTCTGGCATAGTGCAGTGCAACACGTACCCAAAAAAGTGGAACCCCCTCAGATTTGATTTTTGGGCTTCATGTTGCACTACAGTTATCCGCAGGATGATGCCATACCTTAAGCTGTAGTAGAGGATCTGACCTCATTATTGAAGTTAAACTGTTGCCTGATTGTCTAGATTTGAGTGGATTAGAAAAGGAATTTAAGAATCAAAAAAGCATTAGGAATAGAAATAATTAGAAAAGAAATTGAAAGTAATACAAAAGTCCCACTGGATTTGGTAGCAAATGTGACTTTAGAGACGGAAAAGGAAAACTAAAAAAAGACAAAAAAATGTATTTCAGTGGATTTGCACGGAAATTGACAGGTTTCAAATTCAGCCAATCAAATGGATGGAATTCTATGCAGGATTCCACCAGATTTGGTCCAAATCCAAACGACTAGACGTAGCCTTAATGTCAAACAAGTGTCTACAGTGCGATATGTATACAATAATTTAAAACTCCCCCCCCCCCCCTCTTTCCCAATTTGGTGAGTTTAAATTTTTTTTACATAATTGTACATTAATTTATGGTAACTTACTGTGAGGATCTGAACTCACTGTGTACATGGCGCACCGACACCCATAGGGATCTCATTTAATCCGAAGGCTACCCACATAAACATGAATATATTTATTAATGGATCCATTAAAATCAGAGTACGGGCTCTAATCATCTGTAGTCTTTAACTGTAGAGATATCAGGTCAGTACAAATTCAACGTGATACATGATGCTTGATTTAAAAGTGGTACTTTGGTCAATACACAACGTACTTAACCCTTATGTATTTATTAATTGGTACCGGTGTGACCCAACTCAAACCATAGATGATACAGTCCCAAGTCTAGAGTAGTTTTTTGGTAACTAAACAAACTTCCACTAAATAGAAGAATCACCTGGGGTGACCAGCGAAGACTAGTGATGAAGCCGGGTTTCTGCAAGCAGTGTTGAGCTGCCGAAAGTGCTCGCTCATTTATGGAGCATCTTACATAACAAATTTTACTAGTTTCAAGCTTGGAAAGTAAATACTTGCACTCGGCAAAAATAGAATGAAAATACAATTGACACTGTTATCAGATACTATTTTTGATAAATCTGTTAAATTTTGTAGTGATCTGGATGTCACATCATTTGTAAAAGCTGTCGAGTTCAGTAAACTCAATAACATGTAATAGAGTTGATTTTAGGGTCTTTAAGTTATAGTTGTATCATCGGTCTTCCTGTCCTTAGACTGTCTATATACTTTCTTATTAGGGGAATCAAGCTACATGTAGTTTTACTAGACTGATCCGAGACATGGAGGTGTTGTTATCACATTTCTTGAAGATAGTCGATGTCTCTCACTTAATGTGTAAGGAACCGTGAGCCAGGCTAACTCCATGATACAATTAAACTCGGACCATGTCATGTCTCTTAATGAGGTGTACTCTCTACAGAGACCATAATACCTTTCATACAACTTATTTCCCTTCATGGTTGGGTACGCCAAAAAACAAGTGACAAAATTTGTCTAAATTTTATGAAAAATTTGGCAGAGTTTTGCTTTAGGAAGTTGAACATCATATGTCAAAAACTAAGTCACGAAGACAAGGACCTCCAACACAATGTTGTTCTAAATGAACTATTGCATGAAGGTTTGTAACCCATGAATTCAAGTTGCTACCTTTTACGAGGGAGTGAGTCTAAGTGCAAAAAACTAACATTTGGTCCAAGAACAAAAAGAGAAAGGAAAAGAGATAGAGAAGTTCATTCGCGGGCTACCAAACCTATAACCATTCGGCCTTTTCTTCTTCTCCTCCTCTTATTTTCTTCTTCTTGACTCCCATTTCCTTGTGTTTCCTTCCCTTTCATGAATTGGTGGGTTTTAGCCCATTTTTGGGCCTTATATAATAGCCTCAAACCAATCAGAACATGTGTCCAAATTCAGGTGAACATTAATCAGCCTAGACATGGGTAAATGGGTCTTTGTCAAGCTTAGCCTGGGCATTTTCTTATGTCAGACGCAATTTAAGGTCTATTTTGGGCCATCGTGAATGAGCCCAACTCATGGTTAATGTGGACATTCGTCCGGTTCATTCGCGCGTACAAGTTCATTCACGCACCTGTCATTCGTGCATGTCCAAGTTCATTCATACATGTCATTCACCACTTCAATCTGGCCCATTCGTGCGCCTTGGTCCAACCCATTAGCACGCTCAAGGTTTATCTCATTTGCACATGCCAGATGATCCATAAAGTACCCCTCAAGCCCTTACCCTTGCGCCCAAACCCTTACTTACACCCGAACTCGTGCCCGTATGCATATATGCTTGTTACATCGTAATAAGCCAAGAGAGAGTGGGCTCTTTCAAAATACATAAATTTTTTATATAATGCAAACAGTTTTCTCAAGTTTTCAATGTGGGATTAAACCCAAAAGCAAGTTTTTAAACAATTTTGAAAACTCAAAAATTTGAAAATGGTGAATTAAGGAAGGTCATTATGGCTATTAATAGCCTTCCATTTTCAACAATATCCACTGTTGAACTAAAGTCTGATTGAAAGATCACCTTCCTGAGAGAAGATGTTGGGCAAGCTAAGTACCCAACCAAATAGCCTACATTTCCTCATGCAATACTGGTTTACCTTCTTCCATGCTGGTTATCGAACCCCTTCCACACTCCATCACGATCGTGCACTACAGCAGCTATCGCTACAATCGATTTATCAGTTGGACAGGTCGCATCCACATTTATTGTGACCCATCCCACTAGTCTCAAATCAGCAAATCAGCAAGTATTGTTGTAATACATGTGTCACCCATCTTCTTCTTATTCACCTAAGCACCCTCTATGCATCCGGGCAGGATTTGATAGGACAATTTACAGAGTTTCTGAAGTAAGGATGACATTAGGGTTTGACACATCAATGCCGAAAAGGTGATATACACTTTTTAGGAGAAGCTTTTCACTTTTTGGCACTGATGTCTCAGCCCCTAATGGCATTCTTTAGGCACTCTTTAAGTTGTCCTACCAAATCCAAAGCACCATGCATCATCGTATGTATCGATCAAGTAACCTTTGTAGGCATTACGTCACAAGTTGATTGGTGAAATGTCATTGCCTCGGTGCTCAAAAGAGGGGCCTCGTGATCCCCTCCCTATTGTTAAAGTTCAGAAAACGTTCAACAGATTTCAATGGTTGACATGTGGCAAAAATTAAACAAAACTGAAAAAGGTACACATCAGAATATTTTTTTTTTTGGATACGTGTTGACCACTGAAATGTGCTGAACATTAAACATGACGATAATTGCACAATAAGGGACAATTTATGATTCAACGTGGTTAGCCATGTCTGACAATGAAAAACAACAATTAATTATATAGTCCTATTGGCCAAACCAATTGGCGGCTTTTTTTTTTTGTTATAATACCATAATTGAGGAAAGGACCTTCTGCACCAAAAAAGTATGTTCTCTTGTGTCGACACACCACAAGCTAACCCATGATGGTTTTTTGAATTTGGTAACTCTTTTAAATAGGGAGCAAACGCTCAGGATTTGGTAGGACCCCTTAATATACGGTCAAGGTTTGTCTGGCATCAGGGCAGCATCAACGCCGAAAAGTGATTTACACTTTTTTGGTGTTGATGTGTATGTTCCTGATGCCAGGTGGATCTTGTTCGTTCATTAAGGGTCGCACCAAATCTGAGGCAAGGAGCAAATGTTCATTCAAACATTTAACATTTTTATGGTTTTAACCTTATATACCCTATTTTATGGGTACCAAAATTTTCATTTGAAAACTATTTTTACAGTTTTAACCCTATATACATCACCTTTTGTGTGTAAGGACACGGGGACATACTGTTTTGGGTGCAACAATCCTCTCCCCTAACCAGGTAGCAAATTCGAGAGGTGATTGGTTCTGATTAAATCAAGTTCAACCCTTGATTTGCAATGTCTGACTGTGATTCATCATTAATTATAAAAAGTTCAAAGAAACATAAAAGAAAGAAAATATGACAAAAACTGTACATACATAAGCTTGAAAAATTAAATAAATCAAAAAAAGTAAATTAAATAATTATTAACATATATTATGATTCCATACTTCTTCATTTAATAGTTTAATCTATGCTATTAAGAAATCATGTTATCATATTTAATAATTATTTTGCTCTTCACATTTGTTAAGGCTCATTTCATCTCTTACCATATCCTAAACAAATTTTTATTAATTTTGTGACATGATTACTCTGAAAACTATAATGTTCTAATTTTTTTTTTTTTTGGATGAATGAAAAATTTTATTGGTAAAAGGAGAAAGGAGAAAAGCAAACAAAAAAAGGAACGAGGGATCCCCGGGCAAAAACAAAAGTGAGCGTAAGCCTCACAAAAAGAACCAAAAAATAAATTTACAAAAACATTACGCAGTGGCCACCCCCACCGTATTTGCCTTTACACCTTCAGACTCACAAAAAAAAATGAACTCATATGCCATCCTAAACACCTGATGAGCTAGTTCTGCTTGTCTCTGAAACACCCTATTATTTCTCTCCCTCCACACTGCCCAACACACCACCGTTAGGACCAGCTTCCAAATTCTCTTACCAAACATGCCAAAAGCCCTCATCTTCCAACCAAGCAATAAACCCGACATATTCAGAGGGGTTATAAAAGTTACGCCAAATTTCTGAGCCATACCACACCAAATATCGCATGAGTACGAACAATGAAAAAATAGATGAGAAGATAATTTCGTATGCTAGTAACAAAGGAGGCAAACGCTAGGCAACTAAAAACCTTTCCTCCATAGCATGTCCATAGTAGAGAGCTTGTTCAACATTGCCGTCAACATAAAGAATTAGACCATTAAGGGAACTCTAGAGTACCACATGTTCTTCCAAGGGCCTAGCAACTCCACACATCTAGCCTCCACACTATAGCAAGATTTCACTACGAACTGACCCCCACACCATACTTCCAAATTTGGCGATCCTCCTAGCCCCTAGCAACTTGGGTCCCATACAAATGAGCTAATAACAAGGTCATCATCGGGATCTCCCAATCAAAAACATCTCGTCTAGCCGACGTCCAAATAATCTCTTCTCCATGATACGATAAGTAGGTTGTTACCACTTCATTTGGATTCAATACCAAGGCAAATAAGTCAAAAAAATCATGTTCCAGGTTTTGATCCCCACACCACACATCCTTCCAAAATCTAACTCACATCCCATCTCCAATCTCGTATGTCTGGCCTCCCTTAAACCATTGTAAGTGATTCATAATACCCAGCCCCAGGCTTCTACCACAAGAGTGTTGGAAATGTGTGTCTTGACAAAGCCATTCACATAAAATATAAGCATGATTAATTACTTATTTAATTAATAATAACTATTTATGTTATCATCACATGAATTTGTTTCTTTATATGGGTAATTATTTGATTTCATGAGATGAGATAGGTGGTTCATAGGTAACATAGTAGGATGTCAGACACATTGGAATGTGTGACGAGATCCAATTATCTAGTTCTTGTAGACCTGAAAGTTTACAGCTATAGGTGATGTTGGACACATCACTTATAGGGTTGCTACATGTAGAGCCGTCATATGATGGAGTGATGTAATCTCAGTCACTAGAGTGAGACTTTAAGCTTGCATGTGGGTGCGTTATATAAATGCATTAAAGAGATCTACTATAAACACACTTGATAAAACATTGCTGTTAGGATAAGTGTTGTTAATATTTATAGACTCGTCTTTAGACCTGGGGGGTTTGTATTTTTCTAAGTCATTATGTTAGTTATTTTGAGCTACCAACCAGTGATGACTAATTAGAGGCTATACCATAGGTAGTTTGGATAGCCTACATAATACTTGAGAGGATGCAAATGTCCAACAAGGAATCCAATGCCCATAAGTGGGAGAATATTCACTTTAGGAAATATGTGATTTAATTGGACATAAAAATCTGGCCAGTGGTTTTTTATAAAGTGTTTGTCAAATGTTTCTAAAACTATATTATAATTTATGTATTTAATTTTGAAAATGATTATATCAAATAAATTCTTTTTTAAATGTCTAATTGATTCATTAAGTTCCTAATGTTAATGTTCTAATGACCATAGGGGTTAGACAGTGATTATTATATCATCCTGAA
>JAOXJP010230124.1:0-10841 GCA_025762735.1 Platanus orientalis
TAATATAAATACACATAAAATAAATGTGATAATGCTTATTTTAATTATGATAATTATGTAATTTTAAGCAATTATCAGAATGCTATGCCTCGAACCACGTCTTTTGTAGACCTAGAACTAACAAAACAATCTATGAAATTTAGAATTGCAAGAAGCCTATTATCAAATATTTCAAGGTATTTTGTAGCTCATGCTATGTCCTTAGGTATAGGGAACATTTAGGAAAGTTTGATAAAAAAAAAACAATGAAGCTATCTTCCTAGGGTACTTTACAAATAGTTGAGTCTACTGGGTGTTCAACAAGAGGACTCCTACAATGGAAGAGTCCATCAATGTACCCATTGATGATTATGAGAGTAGAACATCACAAGTAGAAATATCTGTTGTATTCTTTAACAATGAGCTAGAGACCTTGGCTCACATAGAGATTGAAGAAGTTTCATCACAACAAAGCTCTATGGATGAAGATGACCAACCTCATCCTAAGAAGAAAAGGGTCACAAAAGGATTATCACCTAATGATATCCTTGGTGATCCAAAGGATGAAGTGAAACAAGAAGGTAAATCAAAAATATCTTAAGCCATTTGTGTCACCTCCAAGATAGAGCCCAAGAAGGTAAAAGAGGCTTTAGATGATCTAGATTAGATCAATTCCATGCAAGAGGAACTCAACCAATTCAAAATGAATGATGTATGGTTCCTAATTGAGAGACCCTCTAAGAAAAACATTATTGGAATAAAATTTATATTTAAAAATAAACATGACAAATATGGTACGGTAACGAGGGACAAGGCTAGACTAATAGCAAAAGGATATGCCCAATAAAGGGCATGGACTTTGAGGAGACATTTTCTCCTATGGCCAGACCAGAGTTTATCCAAATTTTACTGTCAATTACATGTTCTTTGAAGTTCAAATTATATCAAATGGACGTAAAAAGTGCATTCCTAAACGATGTACTTTAAGAAGAACTATACATAGAGCAATCTGAGGGATTTGTGGACCCTCATATACTAAACTACAGTATATAGGTTGAAGAAGGCATTGTCTGGGCTGAAGTAAGCCTCTAGAGCATGGTATGAGAGACTAACCAGGTTTCTGATGGATCATTTTTTTCAATATGGAGAGTGTAGATAAAACTCTCTTTATCAAGAAAAATGATGGTCACATACTTATTGCACTAATATATGTGGATGACATCATTTTAGGTTTACTTATGAGGAGTTATCTCATGGGTTCACTCATATGATGAAATTTGAATTTAAGATAAGTATAGAGGGAGAATTGCAATTCTTCTTAGGATTACAAATCCGACAAACATTTGATGAGATATTTCTAAATCAATCCAAATTTGCCAATGATCTAGTCTCAAAGTTTGGACTTAGTGATTCCAAACCAGCTAATACCCCAATAGGTACAAGTAAGAAAATTACAAAGGATCTAGATGGTGTTGATGTTGATCCTACTTATTTTAGGAATTTTATAGGTAGTCTATTATATTTGATTACGAGCAGTCTAGACATTGCCTTTAGTGTTGGAGTCTGTGCTAGTTACCAAGCTATACCTAAAGAATTTCATCTGAAGGCTACTAAGAGAGTCATATGTTATGTCCATGGGACTCTTGACTTTGGCCTTTGGTATCCATTTGATACCACTCTAGTTGTTGTTGAATTTTCAAATGCAGATTGGGCTGGCAATGTTGATGATCATAAAAGCACTAGTGGTGAATGCTTTTACATGAGCAACTTTCTTGTCTTGTGGCATATTCACAAACAAAATTTCATATCTTTGTTGACTATCGAGGTAGAGTACATTGTTGCTAGAAGTGGATGCACACAATTGCTTTAGATGAAGCAAATGCTTAAAGATTATGAGTTGTCACAAGACACGATGAACTTTTTCATCAACAATTTAAGTGCGATCCAAATTTTGAAGAATCTAGTGCAACACTCTAGGACGAAGCATATTGACATCCATCATCTTCATTCATGATTTGGTGGAGGATACAGTTCAGTCCTTAGAGTATGTGAAGATTGAGGATTAGCTGACAGACATCCTCTTGAAGACACTACACTCGAGGAGGTTTGAATACCTCCGTGGTTCGATTGGCATTTGTTCGATTCATTGAATTGAAAGTCAGGTACCACATTTATGAATAGGGGGTTTCAAAGGGTTCCAAAGAACACTTTATGCATAGGTGAATAGTTAGGGGACATGGCAAAGTGGTGCCCATGGGGTACCCAACTCCCTCTCCTGATTTTTCTGAATTAGGGAAGTTGGAGCGCTTTAAGGGGCTTGGAACACTCCAAAGTGGAGCACTCACACTTAAGTGGAGCCCTCTAATTGGGTAGTGCGATGGGAAATAAAATGACACCTTCATTTTTTAAGATAAAAATGGGATCTTTCTCCCTTTTTCTCTCAACTTCATTCCCTTAAGCTTCCTGTGAGATCATAGCATCCTCTCTAAACTTCAAATCTCCTGTTAGCATTGCAACAATGGTACCACACACCAAGCAAGGCTGGTTCAATTCCATGAGGTTTTGTAATGCCGACAATGCTAAGAATTTTGAGCAATACTTCTCAAAATTATCCATCTCAGTCAAAACGTATGTTGATCAACAACCTTTGGAAGCTACACTCACCCCTCATGTTCCCTTGCCTGGCAGATGGAAAGATATCACCACATTTAAAGGGAGTGTCCATGTCAAGGCTGTTCGCCTGTTCTACACCAATGTCCACAACTCCAACATGACCACACTTATGTTCCAGACCTTGGTGTATGGGGTAGAGATGATGGTTGATCTAGATACTATCAAATCAATCCTAAGGATCTGTTAGCCTGGAGGTGAGCCTGTCACATTTCCTCCTTCTTCCCTTCCAAAGCAGGAGATCGCCGACCTATTTAGGTATCCTCACCAACATTGGTATGGGAAACTTAAAGACATTGAGTGTGATATGCCAACTCATCTACTCAATCTAATTTTTGCCTCCA
This sequence comes from Platanus orientalis, assembly GCA_025762735.1. Lineage (NCBI taxonomy): Eukaryota > Viridiplantae > Streptophyta > Magnoliopsida > Proteales > Platanaceae > Platanus > Platanus orientalis. Next base: position 2,994 of record JAOXJP010230124.1, read on the forward strand.
ATTTCCTCCCAACAACCCACAACAATAAAATGTCAGATGCAGTGGTTTGGGTTGTGTACAGTCTCTTAAATCAATAGGAAGTCGACATCCCTACGATCATTTACTACATGATGATCACCAAGGTAGTGCACGCCACTGTCGAGAAAAGCCTTCCCTATGGGATCATGATCACCCTGCTCACCGCATGTGGCATGCAGTTTCCTAAGGACGTTTGAGTCCTCAAGTAGGGCATCCCGATTGAACGAACATCGATCACTGAAGTAGAGCATTCTCGTGAGCTACTTGATGCACATATAGAAGCCAGAGCAACACCTATAGTCCCACAGGGTGATGCTCCACATTCAGAGGCTCCTCCAGCTCCCTAGCCGGCTAGAGACACTCCTGTGCCATCCTAGGCTCCTCTTGATGATGATTTCAGGACCACCATACCTGATGAGAGTAGCCCTCTCTACACCCTCTAGCTTTACATGTTGTAGATGCTGAGGAACATGGAAAAATTAGCCAATAGGTCAATTCCATGGATGATCATCTAATGTGGATTGAGCGGCGTTAAGGTCCCAATGCCTGCATACCTCCAGTGGTTCTACTCAAGTTCTGTGATGGATCTGAGGATAGCGGTGATGCAAAAGAGTAGACTCTAGGATTTTATATTTCATTGTATAGGGTTTATCTCTTTTATTTCTCAGTGTTGGGTCATAGACCCTCGCTCTTGATCTTTTCCTTACCTATATATATGAGAGATTACTTTTTTGGCTCCTTTATCATGTATCTTGCTTACTAATTTCTATTCTCTTAATGCATGTGATTCTTTTTCGTTTCCCTTCATGTTCCATGACAAAAAGGAGGATAAGTAGTGCCATGAAAATAAAGGGAGAGTTTGGATTTAGGGGGAGTAAATCCAATTTGATTTAAGTACTTGAACAACTAAACTAATTTTTAATTATTTATTACTCAAATTGTAAAAGAAGTGAAAAAAGAATAATTAAACTAATGAATCAATTTACTTGTGCTCACTATTCATATTTTATATTCTTGTGCACAAATTGTTCACTTAGTAGTCTTGTTCTATGGTTAGGCATTTCATTCATGATCACATCATATTCCTGTTGTGTGTGCTTCCTTATTTCACGTTTAATTTTACTAATATTGGCTTGAGGAAGGTATGTTGTTTATCAAATGTGTTTCAAGCTTATCTGCCTAGCAAATGGTGTGTTGAAAAGAGTAAGGTTGTGGAGATTCTGAGCTTGAAGAAAGGGGGAGTGCCAAAGCCTTCACATTAAAGACATATTTGTGGAACATGTTGTTGGAGTCTTATATTTTTTTTATGTTTTCTAACCATTGTACTCCATCTATGTATTTTAGGTTTTGTTATGGAATTCCCAAAGGGGTAGATTGTAAATGCATATGTTGTAAATTCCATGAGTAAGAAAATACATGGGTTGATAGAATAGGCTATGACATGTTCAAGCTAGAGTCTAAGAGTATCTTGTGTCCACAATATGCGAAGATCACTCTTGAAGACCAAGAAGACTCCAAAGAAGCAAGCTGGGATCATGCAAGGACTAGAGCATCGTGTTCGTATTATTCGTGTCCTTCTACATCTGCAAAGGTAAATGAGGGTAAGTGACACTTAAAGAGACTCTCAAGGCCTCCATATCCACCTTCCCTTGGTTAACAATGGTCCTTAAAGCCTTTCTACACAAACCAGGGAAAGTAGAGTGATTCAGGCAACTTTGAAGTAATCCAAAGGTGGTGGAGCACTCCAAATTGGCCCAGAGCACTCAAAACTAAACTGGCAGATCATTTGTCCAGTTTGGAGTGCTCCAACTATTCCCAATGGAGTTCTCTAAATGTGTTGAAGCACTCCAAAGTGGAGCATTCCAAACTAGGTAGAACAATTTAAATTTTGAATGTGTGTTCTGCATTTTTTGCTCATTTTGGATGATTCTCATCCTATGGTTGTGGTGAACTATGACCACTATAAAAGAGAAATTTTGCTCTTCTAAACCTAAGGGTTTAAGGGTATTTGCAAAATATATTTTTAGGTAAGAAGAAGAGCTCTACAAGCTCTACTCTCTCTACACTTTCACTCAAGCTTCTAAAGAAGAAGAGAGTCGGTTCTTTCTCTTGTGGCTATAAAGGAGTTCTTCTTTGTAAGAGAAGAGAGAAGGAAGATTGAGGACAGTGTTTCTTTACTTCGTAGCCTTTAAACTTCGAACCTTAGGGTTGAGGTAAAACTTTTTCTTCACACTTGGAGTTTGTTTACATAGTAATTTGCTTTGTGGTTATATTGCATATTTATACCACTACTACTTGTGAATCATTAGAGATTTCATCTCCATGAGATATTGCCCCATTTGAGCTTCACTTATATTTTCCTATGTAGAGGCTTATTCGATTGTGTGACTACTTGTTTGCTTGTCTTCTCTAGAGGCACTCACACACTCCCTTTTGTGGAAGTAAAGACTATTTTATTGATATATTTAGCTATTGAGAGCCACTCTCTACATTGGGCCTTAGTTTCCCTTGGTGACTATATTTGTATCTACACCATATATACCAAGCATATGATGTTCGGTTGTTGAGAACCGCCTTGGTATTTAGACCCTCCATTTGAGTCAACGGTCAGAGATACTACGTGACAAATTGTAAGTCCTTGGCTCAGAGACAACCAAGGTAGTACTTGTCAAAGACACCAAACATGTTAAATTAGGTTTGCTCAATCCTTTGTAATCATTGTGATTGATTAAAAAACTAAGTAGTTGAAAGTAGACATAGGCCCAGTGGAGACGAACCACTATAGATTCTTGTATTGTGGTGTGTGATTTTTGTGTGACTGTCACTTACATGTTCATACTTGCAATCTGAAATGTTATAAAAGTGATCCTAGAGGGGGGTGAATAGGATTTATAAATTAAATTACCCCTTTTTAATTTACCTTGTGATTGTTATTAATTCTTTTTCAATTCATTCACATAAATGAGTGTGTGCTTCAATGTAACTACTCAAAAATAATATCAAACATATGCTAGACAAGAGTAGTGGAGTATAGCAATTAAGAGACAAGAACCACATAATTACAAACTACAACACAAGATTTATAGTGGTTCAGCACTCGGGTCTGCATCTACTCTTCTAAAGCTCACTACCAAGCTTAGGTATATTTCATTTAGGTATTATTACAACCTAGGTCAATATACAAGCCCTACTACTTGCTCACAAGCAAGCTAAACAATAACACTTGGTGTCTTCGGCAGTGTGCACTACCTCTGGTGTCTCCAGTGGTAGCAAAATAATTGTAAAAATGAATATGAATGCAAATGAATGCAAAGTCAAGCAAATGTTATCACCATATCATTGATGTTGCTAGTTGCTCAATATGTGGGATGCTCCTTGTTGAGCTGATGTACTTTAGCTACCCAAAAGCTCCAAGTACTTGGCTCCAGTGCACCTTGAGCTCATCCAAAGGTGAGTTCCTCCAGGGAAAGTGCCCACCACAACCTCTCCTCAATAGTAGAAAGGTAGCTCAATTGGAGAGAAGAAATAAGAGAGAGAAGTGTAGAATGCTAGAAACTAAAACTCAGAAATCTGTAGACAATGGAGGTTTGCACAGTGAAGAAGGCTCTCAAAATAATATGCCTCTTAGCTCTCTCAAAAACTGACTCACCTGGAGTCTTACTTACCCTAAAGGGAAAAGTCCCTTTTATAATGGGGAGGAGCATCCTTGGCCTTAGGATAGGCATATGGCTAATAGGGAGTCATTTTGGATCCCTAGATGAACCAAAACGGGGTTTAAATTTCAAAAATCTCCTCTAAATTTTCATAAATTTTTTTCTCCAAAATTTACCTCCAAACCAATTTAAGGTTTTGCAATTAGTTTGGGGTCTAAATCGATTACAAAACTCGCAATTCGTTTGGAGTGCCTATCAGGCTCCAAATTGATTTAGGGTTTCGTAATCGGTTTAGGTTCTGGGAATTTTTCCCAAACTCTTACCGAAATTGATTTGACGCTATGGGTTTTGGCCATGGGTGTCAAAAACTAAGATGCAATTTCATAACGAAATTGATTGTGAGTTTCGCAACCAATTTCATCGAAATCAATTGCGAGTCTTGCAATCGGTTTCGACTGAGATTTTCTGAAATTTTTGTTTGGGTTGCTTTCTTTGAGTTGTCTTTGGGCATTCACATTTGGACAATCTTAGGGACCCTAAACCATGTCTAGGATTGTTTTTAGACACAATATGATATGCTTGCATGATATATATCTTCATTGGTGTGCCTTTTCCCGATGATCTTCCTTGGTCTTTGGTTCTTCTTAGCTTCATGCTGTGAACTTGTGAGCTTACATAGGATACTTACAAGACTCCTAGCACTATCCATATGCCCAACATATGCTCATGGGATTGATATACATCAACACAATCATTAGCATTTGAGCACCAAACACATTAATTAAGTTGAATTAAAATTGAACAACACTTATCAACTTAATTAAAATAAAAAGGGATAAAATAATTAAAATTTTAATTAAATCCTTTTCACCCCCTTGTAGGATTACGCACTTAGAATTTTAGACCCATGTGTATTGACTCAAACACCCTTTGTCAGGTCACATGCCACACACTGATTTGTAATTGAGTGGTACCTATGCATTCAGACTGGAGATGATTCAATATCCTAACCAATCTGATATTCTCTATGTCTGAGTTAACCGAAGTCCAAAGTTCTAAATCTCTCTACAATCCAAACGGTCATCTTATAGCCACAAAAGTGGTTGTGATTTGACTGAAGTTTGATATTCAAATATTGAAGGTATCAAATCACAGCTACTTATGTCGCTGTGATAGACCGGTTTATGGTGATTTAGAATTGTAGACGATTTCATCTTGGTTTGAGTTGGCTAATCCAAATCTGATGTAACTTTGGGTTGGGTTCAAGTTGGGCATTCCAACCTAATTCAGTCAACCTGCCATGTACCCCATGTTATCCAAAGTTGTTTAGAGAATGATAGACCATAAATAAATTTAATGAAATACTGAATGAACTTTGGATTTGGGTGATAAAGCAAACTACAATGAGCAATGAAAATGGGACCATTATATCTTCTTTTCTTTTTATTATTTTTTACTGTAATCTTTTAATTTTTTGTAATCTTTTACACTACAGAAGTACTATTGATAATATTACATTGAATTATTGAAATCTCTGTTATAAGAAAGAAATATTGCTATTAAGAACTAAAACTACTTGCTCTAACCAACAAACAAAACTACTTGCAGAAATGACTTAATTGTTTCCAGTACTGTGTCCCCTTCTTCGTAGACCAAATCCAGCTTCCTGATAGTGCTCTGTCATACGAAGATGTGCCATCAATAGCCAAACATGAATGAGAACTGAGAAGCTCTCCCGAACCTATATTAAGTTGCTGAGCATGGCACATTCCTTTGCATTGACTTGTAGCATATGATAGCATCTCCACCCACACCCCACTTATCATCTTCCATTTCTCTTTTGTGGGTAATTCTAAATTCTGCAACACTTTCGCAAGAATACATGCATTGAATAGCACCGATTTGCTTACATTGCCTTTAACGAGACATGGTGCGGTGTCAGTATTCACGCTAAGCAACCTCATGCAAACTTGTATTATTGATTCTTTGGATTGGGAAAACTTGTTGGTCTCAGCACAGGTGTCGCGAATCCTAACATCTCCAATTCCGGTGGGCAACATGAAAGGGAGCGTATCCAAAAGATATATTAAATAGTCTGATATATCCCTGGTTGCTTGACATTTAGAAAGAAGAGTGGAATCTAAAATATTTTTTGACTGCAATCTAAATAATAACATAGTTAGTTGCAACATTGGAATTCGATGTTGAGAAAGAAACCCAACTGGTCATCACACTTGTTCGTCTGAATTGTCCATTCGCCTCTAGTGAGGTTTTCTCCCATAATTTCATCTTACATTTGCTTGAGATGTCAAAAGATCAAAAGATTCAGGTCATCATAGCTGATCTTATTATAAGTCTTGCATCAGTATTTGTCCAATATCTCCTTGTGGACATCGGTGTGCCCACTTCAACTCTTTCTTCGTATGGCCGGCCCCTCTTGAAAGAAGGTTTGGGCTTTTGCTTGGAGTCGCCACCAACTCTGGGTTAATCGAAAGTCTAGGGTTTAACTCCTAATACTAGTCTGTGAGTCCCTAAGATTAGGGTAAGCTGTTTGGTTGTACTTGGGGAATGTGTTAGACACGCTAAATACCCGCCTTTTTAGGGCGGCTTCTCCCATTCATATGAATTTCAAGTTTTTGTTCATAATCATGTTATGTTAATTGTGAATTTAAGTGTTTAAACCTTTATAATGTGAGTTTGAGGTTTGCTGAATTTTTCTCAGGGCTAACGCCTATTTTTCTAATGCCTAAAATTAATTCAGGGTGAAAAACAGGCGTTGGCTTGTGAACAATCCACAAACTGTTCCTAATTTTGACATTTTCTACATATAGGAAACCCCTCAAGGTTTTGGTCTTTAGAGGGGTGATTGATCCCTCTAAATGACTTATTGTTTGCCTGTTTAGGGTTTGGGGTTAACCCTAAAGAAGGGGAGAGAAAAGAAAGAAAATTAATTTTTCTGAGTTACAGACCTAACACTTGTTTTTCACCTCAATGCATGTTTTTCTATATGCCTGAATTTTAATTTAGGGTGAAAACAGGCATTGGGAAACTTGACCAAGTAAGCACTTTAGTGTCACTGTTAAGGGTGTTTGGGTTGGTCCCAGCATTGTGGATCCTGAGTCAGGGAGAGAGGAAGTCTTCTAGGGTTACACTATGCAACCCTAGGGGTCCTAGGCATAGGCCACGTGGAGATGTGATCTCCCAAAGTGGGCCAAACGGTAATCCGTTATAGACCTAACGCCTATTTGTTTAATGCTTGAATTTTAATTTAGGGGAAAAACAAGCATTGGGTGTTAAACCAGCGGCCAATTTGAGTTTTCGGGCCATCCAAGTAAGGCCCAGAGGGGTGGAGTCTTTCCTGGGTCTTAGGACTAATCCTAAGGCATACTCATACTTAACTAATTTTAGAAAAAGTTAACTTTTAAGAGCCAAGCCTGACGCTTGGAAACCCTCCCAACGCCTGAATTTCTATCAAACAAAATAAGGGCCCACAGAGGTGCTAATACACAGGGATGGTTCCCAAGATGTCAAAATAACTTTGGGACAGGTTTAAGAAAAATCATGGCTCCCTAGGGTGGGTCCCAGATCTCAACGCTTGAATTTATCCTTGACGCCTGTTTTATAATTCACTAAAAAACAGGCGTTAGTTACTGAGAGAAAATCTAGCAACTAGATTTCTCGACTTTGGAGCCTTTAGGGTTTTACAAAAAATCATGAGATTAAGTATGCTACTAGGGGAGATACAGGGGATCACATACAAAATTTAGCTTAAAATCATGCATATAAAATCTTAATTAAAATCAGTAAATATTCCTCAAAATTAGATCTCAAAAGACCCATTTGCTGGGGTCTGTTTGAAGGGCCATCTCAAGGCGTTCCACAGCTCCTAAAATTATAAAATTAAATAGAGAGCAACCTACATGTGTCTAGTATAACATAGTAAAAATTGAGCTCAAGAAGCCCTCTACAAAATTCACACAAAACTTGACATTAAAATTGGTTGAAAATAAGACAAAGTAAAGGTTGTTGAGCCTTTACTGTGTACCAGAATTAGAGCAGTGCTCTAGCATAAATTTGGGCTATTTATAGCCTCAAATTCATGGGATGGAGTTTGGGAGTTGCTAAGTGGAGGGCTAAGATTGATCTTATCCTAAACTAGGTGGAGGGCTAGGATTAG
>JAOXJP010230125.1:0-24822 GCA_025762735.1 Platanus orientalis
CTGATGAAATGGTTACAGACTGTGAACGAGAATTAGCAAAGGAAGCTAAGAAAAGAGCGACTAGAGGATTTTCAGGGTTGATGTACCCCATGTTTATGATGCAGAAGATGTGTCCAATGCCATTAAAGCCAAAATAGATGCAGAAGCAATCTACTTTTCCGTGGTAGTCAGTACAACATGATGGACCAAGAATCCTTGGACCTCCACCCCAACTCAACGGGATTAAGTTTTCCAAGAGGGGGGAATAAATGAGACAACTCTTCAATGGATGGAGAAGTACAAGCCTTTATGGAAACCAAGACCAATGTTTTTAAAGAGAACCTAGTGATAGAGTTGTTATCCACAGTTTTTAGGTTTTATTTTAGTGTTTTTTTTTATGCTTTAGGAGGATTTTAGTAGTAGCTTAAGTTGGTAGGGAGTTAGAATTAATTTAGAAAAAGTTTAGAAGTGTTTTTATATTTTTCATAATTTTTTAGATTTTTTTTGGGTTTTTTTGGGCTGATTATACAAAGGAGGGGTATTTTGGTAAAATATGGTTAAATGTTGTTTTTTTTATTTTAAATAGGTCATAAAGATCTCTTGTATAGCTAGTTGAAGGAAATTTATGAATAAAAGTTGTTTTTGAAGTCTACGGCTTGTTATCTCCTCCAACTCTCATAGTTTAGGTGAGTTCTCTCTCTTTCTCGATTTCTTCATCACTATCTTCTCTAATTTTCATCATCTTTACATCTTTTTTCTTTTTTTCAAAAGAATCTCTATAGTAATCTCTTCTTATACTGTGTTCTACATTAATTTTACTCTTGGGGTAATTTTTGTTGATATTAATACGTTTGATGGAAGCTCTTTTACCTGAGTTAAAATCCACCCTAATTCCGTTCTTTTGCTAAGATTTTTGGTTTTGTTGATTCTAGAGAAAAGGCATACTTGGCATTATATATATTATTATGGATTTTCTATACTAAGTAGTCTTTGTAAGGGCATTCATGTCCAATTACTTTACTAGAAATACATATATTTTTTTTGTTAGGATGTGAGGTATCACATTTTCTTTCTTCTTCTTATATCTTTTCTTCTTTTTTTCCTCTAGAGAACCCTAGCTACGTTTTCAGATTATTATCAGAGTCATCTAGAGAACCCTAGCTACATTTACAGCATGGTATCAGAACCATCCAAAGATTAAAGTGGCATGACGGGGGTTTTTATAACTGAAACTAAGGAAAAAGGTGATTGAATAGGCTGTTGGCATCACCTGGCTATGTGGACGAGATCGGTAGTTGTACGGTTACGTCACCCCAATATGCTCAAGTATGGTAGTAATTGATATAGATTGACATGTCCTATTTTGTGGTGATTTTTGGGAATTTCTGAAGTCGTGATATGATATAAAGCCCTATGATTAAATTCCTTCCCCCCCCCCCCAACCCAAAAAAAAAAAAAAGTTTTTGATTAATTGGATGGTCATGTTTTTTTTGTTGGATTTCTCTTAACAGTTTGATGTGTTCTTAATTTTTGTTGCTTGATTATCTCTTCCTCACATTTACCGCCCGGCCCTCTAAATCCCTTGTTTTGGCTGAATTAGGTCTGTGTAAACCTATATGCTTTTATTTATTTATATATGTTTTTGATATTTTGATAGGAAAAGGATAATATTGTATTACTAAAAGAGGAGAATCTCCACAAGTTACAATAGAGGTACTACATCCAAAGATCTCTTAAAGTACCAAACCCTAGCCTCTTTACATCTATAACCAATAATCCTTAACTAAATTCCTCCTATTTGAATTCTCACAATCTTTTTTTAGCACTCAATATGAAGGTTCAACTATTTCCTTCAAACCATATAGACCACAATATGGCTACAGGAATTAACTTTCATATAGAGAGCCATGAAATTGTTATAGTATGTTGAATAAGCATGGTTCAAAAACTTGGATCGTCGAACCGGATTGTCCAGGCCCAAAACCTATCCGGGATTGGATCAGATTGTGGATCGGCGATCCACCTTTGGATTGTTCTGTCTGAAATTGATCCAAAGCCAAAAAATTTCGAACAAAATTTATAAAAATTCATTAAATTCTTATAATGCTTTTTATAAAAAGTTGGAATGAAAAACATCAATTTTAGGTATGTTAGTTGCATCATACATGAATAAACACTCTTCTAATCATGTATATTTATAAAGATCAAGATTGAACATTTCATAACCAAACATCCAATATGATTACTTCTAGTGCAGAAGAACCAAACCATATACAATAACATATAAATAATGATTAACATAATTGTAGCCATGTTAAGTGCATTATACATGTATGAACAAGGTTACGAGGTTTGTATAAGTTCAAGATTGTAGTTTCCAATATTATTATATATAACTATGCATAAAAACTAAACTATGTATATAATCATATAAACAAAATATTAATAATAACACGATTCATTATTCTAGCCAATGAGTTGGTGAAGTTTAATCTAGCCTTCTATTATAGGGGCAACCAGGGGGGGCTTGTCCCCCACTATCAATGCAGGGGGGTTCCAACGGGGGGTTAAATTTTAGTGTTTTTACATGAAAAATATGTAATCCAGTGGATAGATTTATCGTTCATTATAAAGCTATGGGGTTTACCCCTTATATGTTATTTCAGAACTTTTAGGAATATTTATAGAGAATCAAAGAAGGGTTTGTGCACTCTTAAAGAAACAAAAACTTAGATATAGGAGTGGAGATGAAAAATTATTTTTTAGTTTTTTTTTTTTTGTATATCAGACAATTCAGGACGATCCGGCCTTAGATCTGACGATCAATGTGAGATTGCGATCTAAATGCCAGGATCAAACCGTGCAAGTCCGATCCCGATTCGGATCGGACGATTTGATCTCAGATTGTCCGAGTTTTGAAACCATGTGAACAAGGGCAGAGTAGTCTATATTATATGTCTGATGTATTCTGGTCTTTTATGTAAACACAAAGCTATGGATGGATGGTAATATACCTCCAACCCCATATATATACTAAATTATACATACATTTGGAAATCAATTTTGAAGGTTAAGTATCAGTTTGGCAGGTTCATCAATTTTAAGGTAGGTTCGGGGGAGGATATTCGTTTTTGGTTCGATCCTTGGTGCCTTTCTTCTCCCCTTAGGGAGGAGTTTCAGAGTATTTTTTGATTGCCGTTAATGCTCAGAATTGGATGCTGGATAACTTCGAGCATGTTGGTAGATGGGTTTTCTTTCCTAGATTGAGGAGAAACCTTAATTATTGGGAATGGGAGGATTGGTTGAAATTGATGGATCGGTTAGATGATTTTAGGGTAAGGCTTGGGGTGAGGGACTATAGAAATTGGGGTTCTCAATAAGAATGGCCGTTTCTCGAATAAATCATTCTATGAGGGTCTGGATTGGGATAGCCCTGTTTCCCATCCTTTAGGAGCATTTGGACTTTGGGGATCCCTTCAAAAGTTAACTTCTTCATTTAAACCTTAGTTTTGGATAACATTGTTACTCTGAACCATCTAAAAAGCAGATGGAGTTTGGCTAATAGATGCATTTTGTGCATTAAGGAAGAGGAGTTGGTTGGCCATCTTTTTATTCATTGTCTTATGGCATGGGAGATCTGGGCTTTCTTCCTCTCTCATATTCATATAGCTTGGGCTTTCCCAAGCCTGTTTAGAAACCTTATCTCCGACTGTAGTTTTGGGGCTTTGGGGGATATCTCTCAAGTTATCTGGAGGTTTCTTCCAAGGGCTACGTGCTAAGTTGTATGGAAGGAGAGGAATCTCCACATTTTTTAGGACAAGTTTCCTCTTGTGATCACCTTGTTGCTTGTGTCATTGACCTGCTTTGGGATTGGATTTCTATTTCCCCCGGATTCCAAGACTTGGAATGTCTTGTGATTTGGGATGGGCTTGTCTGTCATTCCTATCTTTAGTGTTGTTTTTTCTTTTTGGCTTCTTGTTTTTTTTCTTTTTTGTTCCTTTTTCTTTCTTGTGCTGGTGTTCACCACCCTATTGAATTCCTTTGTTTGGCTTTCTTCTTTGGTTAATATATTGTCTTCTTTATTTCTCAATAATAATAATAATAATAATAATACATACATACATACATACATACATATACGATTTTATGTACTCATACGATTTTCTCTTCTCCATATATGGTCTCTTCTTCCTTTTCTCTTCTTCTTCTATGTCTATTTTCCCTTTAATTCTTTATAATATTGATACCAGGGAACCTGAAAAACATCTTCGTATTAGAAAAGGTAGGTTGATCGACAGCCAAGGGGGAACCTTCTCTGCTGACATCTGCAAGCCCTAGGGCTGACATCAGCAGCCATATGAGGGTATAAATGAGTATGGCTGTGAATGGAATCTGATACATCTCAATTTTGGATGTTTTTTCAAGACAATTTCTGAGTTGTTTGAAGCACAGAGGTATTTTTATGAAGTTTACTTTGAATATTCTGGAAAAATCCAGATTTTAAACTTTCGAGTTGTGGACTCGATTCAGGGCATTTTGAGGGGGGTTGGTCATCTTACTCCATCATTATTGTGGGAGTACTATGCAACAAACCCTGTGGATTTCCGAGGTGTATTGAGGAAGTTACGAAGGTTTTTCTACATCAATATTACCGCCCCCCTTTCTATTGTATTTGGAGTTGCTATATGATGATTGTTGTGCACTGTGGTGCTTATTTTGGGTTGTTTTGACGTAGTATTGTTGTGTTCTTTGGTTTCATCCTGCTATAGCCTATGTTTGTGCCTTCGAAGTGGTGTTTATGGCCTACAGCAGTTGTGTATGCTGTGTTTTTTATACGAAGAATGGGTGCTAGTATGCTCGGCAGTATTTAGAGATGTTTTTAACTTGTGTTCGAATGTGGTAGTAGCTGTTTGGGTATGGTTCACACTGCTGGTTTGTGGAAATCAGGTTGGTGTGAAGTTTTTTGGTGGATTCAATCATGTCTGAAGTAGAATCCAGTAAGTGCGGAGAAACTTTTGCAACATCTGGGGGTTCTAGCAGTATGATAACATTGGGTGTCTAGGGTGACAACCCTAGTGCGTCAGTCACAACAGTTAAACTAGAAGGGACTAACTATTTGCAGTATATTAAAGTATTAAATTGGGTGCAGATAGAACGGTTAAATATATGTTCACATTTAAGATTATATAAGATTGATTTTTTTATGACAATTTTTATTGCTAAATTTGTTGTTGAATTCCTTTAAGTCTCAAATGTCTTTGATGCCCTTTTCTGCCTAGCTGCTAGATATTTTCAGAAATTGTTTCAATACTTAAATAAATAGATTTCTCACTTGGAGGAACTCATTTAGTATTGAATATTCTTATTTGTAAGCAGCAATAAGAGGTTATGCACTATCATACTTATCATCCTCCGCTGGTAGAATCCGATTTTTACTGGGTACTCCAGGCATGGTGGCTCTTGACCTCGATGCAACATTGAAAGGACTTTTTCAGCAGATTGTTCATCGTCTTGAAAACATTCCAAAGCCCCAGGGTGAAAATATTTCTGCCATAACATGCGATCTATCTGTAAGAAACCTGTTCAATGTATTTTCTATTGCTACTATGCTTCTAAATGTTAATTTTGTGGTGCCATCTTTTTTAGTTGGAGTGTGGTTCACGGTATCAATAGCTATGAACTCTCAGATGCTTTGACAAGCTTAGCATATCTATATCCGATGTTTTAAACTTTAATCCACTCATTAGTGCAGGGAAACATTGTCAATGATGGAATAACCATCAAAACATGCTTAGGTGCTGCACATTGAATGGTGGGTCTTGATACTCTGTACATGAGACATGTTTTCTATAGGTTACAGTGCATAGTGTGTCCTCTCTCACTCTACACACACAGACATATATATATATATATAGAGAGAGAGAGAGAGAGAGAGAGATTCTGTCAAGTTATCTAGCAAAGAAATATGGACAACCTGAGGATCTTACACGTGGCAGCTTAGTAGAAGCCCAAAGGACTTTTCATGTCAGCACACCATCCCCTATTCAGGTGGCAAGTTTCAGGTTATGGCCCTGGCCAAATGGCCATAGAAAGCCCTTTTGTGGGCATTTTAAAAATTAAAAATATCAACTTTCAAAAGCTAATATTATTGGGGGAAGCTGGGGTAGCTGATGTGGATTGATTGGAGCACAGAGCATGTGGTCTATACAGAAGGATGTTGTAGATCATCTTTGCCTAGTTTGTAGTTCTTTCAGTTCAGGTTCAGGTTCAAGTTCACAGTTTGAATTTTCCAACTTTCGAAAGGACCCGGTTCATCAGGATTAGGCATCTATAATCAGTATGTTTTGGTTGCTTTATGTTGGGTGTTCATCTTGACTTTGTGGGGAAGTATGGAGCTTTGAAATCTTGATTAGTATGACCCATGTTAGATTGAGAGAGTGAGTGAGTTTGTGTGTGTGTGTGTGTGTGTGTGAGAGAGAGAGAGAGAGAGAGAGAGAGAGAAGTATAAATTATATCTCTGCTATGTAAATGAAAAAAATCAAGTAATTTTGGTAGATTAAGGCTTCAAGGTGAGACTGAACATTACCCAACCATACTCACTAATACGTATAATTGCTTTGAGAAGGAGAATTCTAAAGCACCTACATATCTGGTTTATCCGCCATCGCTATCTCCGATGGAACATACAGTTAATGTGCCAGCACTAGAAGAAAAAAAACTTGCTCTTCCAATTCCATTTTAAGAGCAGGAAATCAAGCAATCTTGGCGCTCCAAGGTCAAGCCTAATTGACAGCTAATTCAATTAGTCAAGCCCTAATTTACATCCAAGCTCATGCCTTAATTGGCCTCTTGTAGGAATATAGTAATTGGGCTGTTATATGTAAAGGGTATTCTTACCATGTACATGTAGTGGGGGTACAATTGTACTCTACATTTGGTTTGAATACCTGTGATGTTGAAGTATAAATAGGAAGATGTACGTGAGAGGCACGGGCTCTCCATACATATTCAATACGTATATACCTCCTCCTCCACACTTTACAACCCTAATCACGTTACACTAAGCTTCCACTCTTTCCTATCTCAAACCTGATTCCCTAATTGATTGCCTCTTCTAGCTCTAACCCTAATCCAAGCTCTCAACCATCTACACTTTACTTCTTTTTTTCCCTCTTTTTCTATGTTTCTCACTTTCTTTATCTTGTTTCTTCTTCATATCTAAATCAAAGTTCTTACCAATGAAATAAATACCCATTTTTGTCATCCCTTGATTCTTTTTTTTCCCCCTCAACCTGCTTTTCCTTATCTGTTTTCCCTCTTACATAATCTCTCTAATGATATACTTCAGCTGAGACAGTTTCATGTTTCCCCTGAAATATTTTGCATTTTTATCATATTAAAAATGTGACGTTCTAGTTGCAAGTTAAATGAGAAGTTATGAAATATTGACAGAAGCACTATAGTTTCAAAAAGATGGATTGATTTTGTTTTGGTCTCCACTGAAACTGACAAATTTCAGGCGAAACAAACTGATATATGTCTATGTTAAAATTATGCCCATATTGGCATGACACATACTGAGGAGACACATTATTCTACTCCAAAGGTATGCTCAGCTATTGCCTCTCAGATGACAGATGGGCATATTCTTTAGATAAATTCAAGGATTTCGATTGGGTGGCATTTTGTGGTACTCAGTTTCCTATTTTGTGAGAGGATCTACTTGTACACAATATGCTTTTGTACCTGGTTGTCTAACCTTATTTTGTACAATTTTATGTCCTTTTACACCAATAAAATTCTTAACTATTGACTCTGTGGGTGTGTGTTTAAAGCTCAGGATGTAAATGCTATAGAAAGATGATACCAGCAAATTGGATGTGTACTGTATCTGTTTTATATATTAGCATACCCTTATTTCATTTTGTTTTATTAATGGATAACAAAGTTTATTGGAAGAAAGGAAAAAAGAAGCACTTGCCACACCAAAAGGCTTGAACAAAGCCCAAGGGCGAGCACGAACTAGATAGAAGAGAGTAGAGAAAAAAGGCCAACCAAGTACAAGGAAGGCCTAAAAAACGGCTCAAAAAACATTAAACCTACCCAAGCCAAATACAACTACAGCTCAGGCACAACAGCCAACATCATGACAAAAGAAAGGCATCCCTGTAACAGTCTTTAGTGGTATCCATATCTGGTCCATGGTTTTAAAAGTCGACATATTTCTTAATATTTCCACAAAATGTTTCCATTTCCATAGGTACCAAGATGAAACCTGCCTGTAATGTTTTCATGATATATTTCTAATCTTCCTATACATTTCATGCCATCTTAACCATACTTAGTCATATCAATACAACTTTTTGGTTGACAAGTATGGAAATGTCAACCAAAGAATAACATTTGGATACCCAACTGTTATGCATTCGTTTATCTTCTTTTATCTTTGAGTTGAATACTTTGAGTTTTGTGGTTAAAAATGACCACTTCATTATAATTTGTTTTTTGTTAATTTGAATTTATGAATAATGCATTAAAAATGGCTCCATTTCTCAGATTTCCATTGAATGAATAAATGAATAAATCTTTGTATCTTTATTCTCTGGCGACTGTTATTAGCTTTCATATAAAATAAATTAAAAAAAAATAAGAAGAAAATAAAACAATACCGAACACCATAAAGCGAATACTTTCGTGTTCCTCTACTTATATGATAATTTATAGTGATATGATAATTCAGAAGTGAGTGTTTATTCTTTTTTTAAATTCTGAAGTATCACTGAATATTTTTAAAGATGAAACAATGTTTTAATGAGTTTTACAATATTTCGACTTGACAAGTCCTACATTTTTGACATGTTTTGTTTTTTTCAGTGATCGACATTTCTGTGACACCAACTTTTTAAACCTCGATCTGGTCATCTTATTTTCATAATCAATGTGGTCCTTGGACATCTGCTTTCAGACAGTTTTTACTTTTTACCACATAAATTTTGCGAGGAGATCATTTTTTCTTTTGGATAAGTGAAATTTCATTAAAGAAAGAAAAGGAATGAGAAATCCCCAAAGACTACAACAACAAAGCAAGCAACAAAAAAACAAAAGCTAAGAAATAAAATCCTTCCCCAATCCTTTAATGTGGTTACAACTGATTAGTCCTCCGTGGGGAGGCTGTTTAGACCTCAAAAAAAAGTCAGCTCCTTCGCCCTTTGGTATACGTTTTATGCAAACTCCTTGCAATCATTGAAAATCCTGTTATTTCTCTCCAACCAGACCAGCCAGTACACAGCTAGACTCAACAACTTCCATAAGGTAGCTCCTTTTTTAGAAATATGTGGAATATTCCACGAGGCAAGCATCAAATCTACCTTGTTCGGGGATACCCAAGAGGCCAATTTCCCTAACGAACCTCACCCTCACCTCCATAATATAGGGACAATTGATAAAGATGTGATCCATACTCTCGGCCTCTTGCATACAAAGAGAGCAAATATTTTGAATGATTTGGCCCCTTTTTTGCAACATATTGATAGTAGGTAGGCAACCTTTCAACATGAGCTATATAAAGAAAGCTACTTTAAATGGGAGGTGAGGTTTCCAAATATCTGTTCAAATATGATCAAGAAGAGGTTCATTTAACCATCTAGCTTCTCTAGCCGATTTGACTGAAAGGAGCTTGTTCTTAGTCAGGGTCCATCTCAAGTGATCCTCCACTTCCTCTCTTAATTGAAAAGGGTGAACTCTACCATACAAATTTGCCAAATCCTCAATCTTTTAGTCATTTAGCCCACGATGCAACTCTACATTCCAAAACCCTTCTTCCACATTTGGGATCCAATAATCCACTACCATAATCTCCTTGTTCCTAGCCAGGCGAAAAAGGTTTGGGAATTCCTCCATTAGTGGCTTAGAAGAGCACCACCTGTCCTTCTAAAATCTTATCTTAGATCCCGAGCCAATTTCCACTGTTGTTCTACTCTTAAAGTCCTCCATTGAATTTAAGATTGCTTTCCAGCAGCCATAACCATATGGAAGAGAGGAACTTTTAGTTTCCCATTCACTTATAACCTCGTATTTCTCCACCACTACTTGCTGCCACAGGCTATCTTTTTTCTTGGCTAAATCTCCAAAGCCATTTTGTAAGCAAGGCTTTGTTAACATCCCTCACCCTTGTAATCCCGAGGCCACTGAAATTCTTTGGTCTACAAATCTCTTTCCAAGCTACTAGATGCATTCCTTCTCCCTCCTTCCTTTTACCCCAGAGGAACTCCCTTTGACATTGCTCAATATTCTTCTCAACTGTCGTTGGAATCAAGAAAAGGAAAAGAAAATAAGTAGACAAACTAGCCAACACAGATTTGATTAGCACCAATTTCCCGCCCTTTGATAAGAGGCTGCCTTTCCATCCCGCAAGTCTTTTTTGAATTTGGGAAACAACCGGATTCCAAGGAGCCACACTCTTAGCAGGAGCACCCAAAAGCAAACCCAAATAAGTGGTTGGAAGATATTCCATAGAGCATCCGAGGCAAGCTGTTAGTCTGTCAATCTGTTCCACATTTCCCACCCCATACATTCGACTTTTATGAAAGTTGACTTTCAATCTTGAGACGGCTTCAAAACAACGAACAACACATAGTAAATATTTAACCTATTCTTCGGATGCCTTACACATGATAAGAGTATCATCTGCAAATTAAAGGTGGGAGACCATAAGCCCATTTGCTTTCACCCTAAAACCTTTTAAAAGCCCGCCAGAGAAAGCTCTTTGAAAGAAGAGCTCCAAAAGCCTCTACAACCATAAGAAAGAGAAAGGGGGAAAGAGGGTCACCCTGTCTTAATCCCCTTGATCCGTGAAAAAATTCCACCGCCGTCCCATTCAGTAAAACAGAGTAGGCAGTTGTCCCATAACACTTTTTCATCCAATGCTTCCATTTATTTCCAAATCTCATTCTTTGAAGCATGTAGCCTAGGAATTTCCAATTCACCCTATCATAAGCTTTCTCAAGATCTAATTTACAAAGAACACCTGTCTCCCCACTCCTATGGACTGCATCAAGACATTCATTGGCCACAAGAATGCCATCAACACTTCATCTACCCTTTAAAAAAGCACTCTGATTCAGGGAGATCACTTCCTTGAGCACTTCTTTCAATCTGCAAGGGAGAGTTTTGGAAAGAATTTTATAAGTGCTGTTCACTAGATTTATTGGTCTAAAATCAAATATCTTGTTTGCAGCCTCGGACTTTGGTTTGAAAGAAATGAAGGTTGCATTGCTACCCAAGTCCAAGAATGCTTCCTCGTGGAAATTCTTAAGAGTATCCATTAGATCCTTTTTTACCACCTCCTAGCATCGTTTAAAGAAAGCCATGGAGAACCGGTCCGGACCCGGGGGCTTTTCATCTTCAATGCTCCACACCACCTTCTTAACCTCTTCTTCTTCAAATGAGCGTTCCAACCAATTCCTCATGTTGGGAAAGATTCTCTTAAATTGCACTCCGTTTAGCTTAGGCTTGCAAAACGCCGGATCCTTATAAAGCTTCATGAAGTAAGCTGCCACATGATCCTTTAATCGGGCTACATCCACCTCGCCACCACTTTCATCCACCAGAGAGTGAATAAAATTTGTACTCCTCCTAGTCGAAGCGATCCTATGAAAGAATCTGGTATTCTTATCCTCTTCCTTCAACCACTGTACCTTTGCTTTTTGTTTCCATTTAATCTCCTCCATACACGCAATTTTAGCAAAATCTTGTTTGGTAGACTCCCTCATCTGTTTCTCATCTTCAAGAAGACATCTTTGCTCCTCATTTGAGTCCTAAAAGCTTATCTCCTCAAGAAGATTTTTCTTTTTTAAGTCAATATTTCCAAAGACCTCCTTATTACACACCCTCAGGTTGTCTCTGAGCATTTTAAGCTTCAATCTAAGCCTTTTGCCCAGCTTGCCTTCAACCGAAAACGAATCCCACCACAATTTGGCCATATCCACAAAACCTGGACTCTTCAACCACATGTTTTCAAATTTAAATGGTTTAGGCTCACCATTTCGTAGCTTCCTACACAAGACTAAAGGAATATGATCAGAAACAGGCCTTGGTCTTGCTAATCCTTTAGAAAATGGAAAAGTCAAATCTCATTCTAGAGAGAGTAAAAATCTGTCTAATTTATTGAGGGAGTGAGTCACCTGAAAACTTAACCAGGTGAATGTGGCCCAGCAATAGGGACATCACGGAGCCTGCATTCACTTATAGAGGTCAAGAATAAGCTAGAGCCCTTGGTGAGAGTAGACTCTCCCAAACGATCACCCAAATCAACAATCTCATTAAAATCCCCACAAATACACCACGGGCCTGCCCATCTTCCTCTGACTATCTCCAACTCCTCAAAGAAAGCTTATTTTAACTCAGCCAAGCAAGGACCATATACCCCTATGACCATCCACTCCACATTTGAACCTCTCACACGACCTCTAATTGAAATAGAAAACTGATCACACCATTCTTGAAGAATCTCTAACTTCCCTATATCCCACACCATCCAAATACCTCCAGCTGCTCCTCTAAATGGCAGACAACACCCATCCACCAAAGCAAAGGGAGAGATTTGACGAAGAAACCGGCGCTGAATAGATTTTTGCTTTGATTCTACCAGCACCAATAATTCCACAGCACTTGCATTAACAATATCATTGTAGAACTGCATCCATATTCACCTTTGTTATATAAATATTAACATTTTTTTCTCTGATTTTATTTTATTTGAGATTTCATTAATGAAGAGATATGACCTTATTTTATTTTAACTCATCATGGCAGTAGAAAGTGATGCCTTAGTGTCAAGAATGGAGTAGAGAAGGAGAGATGTTGGGTCTGGGGAACAAAGGATGGTGAAAGAGGCCATAAGAAGAAATGGGCTGGGGATAGTAATGCTGCAAGAATCTAAAATGAATAGGTGGATGGTCTGCTTGTAAAAAAGTTGTGCCCTTTTGGGGAGGCAGGATGGGTGTACCTTTTTTCGGAAGGCTTTGCAGGAGGTATCATTCTGATGTGGGATAAGGACTGGGTGGAGTATGAAGACTCAATGATGTTGATTTGTTTAGGTTTGATTAAAGTTAGGGTTTGTATGCAATGAGAGGTAGAAGGGAAAGTAGATGAAGTGTAGAGAAGGGATCATATAGGAGAGTAATGTGAAAGTCTATTGTTACTCTCTTGTTTCCTTGGTATTTATGTGTATACACCTACAGTATACTGTATGGTATACTTGTACAGAAAGTTACAACAGGACCTGTATACTCTAATGTACAGATATACCCATATACAAGCAAGTCTCTCAGCCAATGAGAGGGAAGTTCTCTGTATGAAGACTCCCAGGATTTATGGACCTGTATGATGTAGGATAGTGCCAAGAGTCCTAACAAACCATCAAGTTAATGTAGCAGAAGCAAGAATACAATGTAAAGCAATGAAGAATTGAATGGAGCACCCCCAATTAATTTTCAACTCAAGAGAAAAATTTAAGAATTGAACAAGAAAATCAAGTAGAGGACTTTCATATAATTTAGAAAACAGAAGGTGGAAAAAGGGAAGAAGAAAAATCTGGAATTTCTGGACAGAATGTGTGAAATGACCAAAACACCCTTGGTCTTGCGTAAAAAAATTCTGGAACTTTCCAGGGTGATTCCAACCTTTATTGCGACCCTATGTTTAAAATTTCACATGTTTCTGATAAGATTTGATTTATCAATTTATAAAAATTCAGACCTTTAGGGTTTTAACGGAGAAAACAAGAACAGTTAAGGGAATCTTTGACTATAAGAGGCAGAGAAGAAGAGGAACCAAGAGGAGTTTTAGGGGTTTTGTAGAGGACACTTAGGGTAACAAAACTCCAAAATAACAAAAGGGGTTAAATTGTTAGGGGCAATCTTGACTGTACCAAATGCACAACTTCTTCAGGCCCATAGTGATGCAGACAATCAAGCAAGACTTATGTATGTGTCTCCCCACAAGAGAGTCTAGATTCAAGCAAGAATGTTATGTGGGTTTAGTAAGGATCTTATAGGGGGAGCATTTATTTTATGTGTCCATGTAATAAGGCCAATAGTGCCAAAGTTTTGTTGGGATTCTTTTAGAGAGTAATCACATCACTTATTTTTAGCTCAAGTTTTCAAGGATCAAAACTTGGTTTTGGTGTCATTAGAGAGTTATTTAGTTACTTTTCTAATGAGACCAAGATTGTGTAAATCCGAGGTGATTTGGGAAAGTTTGACTAAATTATTGAAGGGATATCAATGAATACTTGAATTGTGTTTTGTGTCAATCAAAGGATGGGGCCCACTAATGTGGCTGGCTGATAGCTTGGGTATCTCTATGTTTTGGAAATTTTAGGATTAGGAAATTTTAGATTTTAGCAAGTATTAGATTCAGGAAAACTTGTGCAACATGTTTTGCGTATTAAGTTTAGGATTTAGAAGTTCATGTTTTTAGCAAGTTTTACTTTTAGAAAGTTCTAAATTCTTTAGGATAGGCCTATCTAAAGGAAACCCCTCCCCTTGATTAAGACCATGAAGATTGTTAAGAAAATTTTGTGTTATTTGGGTGGTCTCCCAAGTGGGCCATGTTCTCCCCTCCAAGGGTTGACGTCATTCCTTAAGCTCCCCTTTCTCTATTTGGGTTGTAGCATATCAATGTGCACACATGAGTACCTCTCACCCTCCTTTTCAGCTCTTATCTCATCTACTACTTCTTCAATCTTATTCCATGATTCTCTTTATCCTCTTTTCTTTCTCTCTTTAATTTCAATTTATGCTCACTAGTTTTGGTGTTTTCTTATTTAAAGTTTCATGTTAACTGATCTTTATATAATTTTCTAAATCAATACTTATCGAATTCCCTTGAAATTTTAACTGTAGAACCCTAGTGCACATCAGAAAATATTAGAAAAGTTTAAGAATTTTATGATGCACAACCACGGGTATTTTGGTAATTTCATGGGCTCTACCCAAAAATTCCAAAATTGCCCTTTAGGTTTCTTCCTTTTTTCTTTTTCTCTTTGTTTTTAAACTATTCTAACTTCTTCTCTATGATTCTATCATCTGATTCTCATAATTTTGTAGCTACTTTTGAGTGTTTAACATCTATTCTTGAGTGATTTGCTTCCACACTTTAAATCTATTCATTCATTGAGATTATTGGGATATCCTACATCAATTTTAGTACATTTCCCTTGTGTGCTGCATCATGTAGCGAACTAATTGAAGTAACCAACGGAATAACGTAGTCATGTGTTGTGCTATAATGCATCCCCAAAAGGCTCCATCCCTCCTTCAACTCAACAACCTGTGGGAGTGTAGGAAGGCGAATCTAATTATAATTGGATGGCATGGACCGTAATTTCTTTAATGTGCAGACAAGTTCTTGTTAAGAACTATATGGGATAGTCCCTCCTCTTAGTTGTAAGGCGGATGGCAGCTCCCACCTCCACAATCATAGCACGGAGGAGGAACTCCTTAATCCACACTACAATTAATCCAAATTTTCTCCAAATCAATATATGATGCTAAACCAAGACCGAGATAGAGAAAGAGTGGGCTGCCCCTTTATTGTTTCTTTGATGGAAAAGCACTTGTAGTAATGGTGTTACTTTCATTCCTTCTAGTCTTGTTTGGTTTCTAGAGCCTCCCTCTCCCCAATACAGAAGTCATCCCGCTCAAGCTTTGGAGTGTTTTGGATGAAGATGGAGGAGCATGGTAATGGAATTAGGTTGCTGGAAATTCTGGGGTAGTAAACTTTAATGGAGATAACCAGAAAAAATAAATAAAAATGAGGAGAAGAAAATAATAGAGAAAGTACCTTTTAAGGAAATCACCAACCTCACAAGCCTTGGAAATCACCATCCATGGCTCGAGCATCCCTAACTATTATTTGTCGTTGTTTACTATTCCGGCTTTGGTACCAAAGAGAATCGAATCCTGCTTTAGGAATTTTTTGTGGAATGACCTAGAGGTAGATCGGAAGTATCATCTTGTGAAATGGAAGACGGTTTGCCTTTCAATAAAGAAAGGGGGGTTGGGCATTAGAGATATCAGATTACATAACTTTTCTCTGCTTGGGAAGTGGCTTTGGAGGTTTGTGATGGAGAGAAATAGTCTGTGGAGGAAGGTGATTGTGGCCAAGTACGGATCCACATCTGTGTGGGATCCTAAAGATGTTAGAGGTTCTCATGGGACTGACATTTGGAAGTCCATTCTTAAGGTTAAGGAGATTTAGAGAGTCCATTAGGTTCAATCTGGGCGCGGGTGAGGATATTCAGTTTTGGGAGGACGTTTGGTGTGGCTCCTTTGCTCTTAAGGTGGACTTTAATAGCATCTACGCAATTGCTATTGTCCAATCAGGCTCGGTGGGGAATTTTTGTGAAGCAAGGGGGGATGGGGCTTGGAATGTGTCTTTGAGAAGAAATTTAAATGATGGGAATGGGATCACTGGCTAGGTTTTTGAGTCGGTTAGAGGAGTTTAGGATTAACCCTGAGGTGAGGGATAATTGGGTGTGGGATCTTTCTAAATCGGGTAATTTTTGTCAAATCTTTTTACGATAGTTTGGCCCCTAGTCCTCTCGTGAATTTCAGCTGTGACTTTATTTGGACCTTGACTATTCCTTCAAATGTTAAATTCTTCCTTTGGACTGCGATTCTGGATAAGATTCTTACTCTTGACCACTTGAAGCATTGAGGTTGGAATTTGGCTAATAGATGTTTGTTATGCATGTGTGAGGAATCGGTGAGTTATCTGTTCAACCATTGTCAGTTGGTGAGGAAGGTTTGGATGTTCTTCCTTGCTTATCTTAACATTCCTTGGGTTTTCCCTTTCAGTTTCAGGGACCTTATCATTGGCTGGTGGCTTAGAAAGTTGGAAGGCATCCCTAAGACTATTTGGTCGGTTCTTCTGGGTGCCATTTGTTGGGCTATTTGGAAAGAGCGGAATAGTTGTATTTTTGAGAACAAGGCTATGCCCTTTCAGAGTCTCTTAGGGCGGATGTTTGAGCTTGTTGCTAATTGGGTGTCTTTGTCTAAAGACTTCGAGGAGGCGGACTGGGTCGACTTTTGCCTGGATCTTGACTGATTTGGTGTTGTTGTTCTTCTCTTTGTGGCTTTTTGGGTTGTTTGTGTTCCGTTCACCTTGCTTGTGAATAGTGCCTGGCTTGTTTTTTGTTCTTCCTTTTCAGTTGTTGTGTTTTGTTTCCTTGGGGTTTTTTCCTTCTTTTTGAATATATTGGTACATTTTTCAAAAAAATTGTATAGGGAAACTCATCAATTTCGCCCTCACTTGAATGGTTTGGACTTCAATCGCATATCCCATAAGCAAGGAGGCATCCTAGAGTGGCCCTTTTAGGATGAGGAAATCGTAGTTCACAATCAAAGGGATGAAGGGTGATAAATGGTTTCCCTTTATCCTTTTATCAAGGCTGTTGGCATTTCGTGAAAGAGGATTTTATGAAAGTAAAAAAGGGTGACCTAATGCACGAGGCTCCCGCTAACATGGGGCCTGGGAAGGGCAAGATGTATGCAGCCTTACCCCCATTCTTGGAGAGGCTGTTTTCGTGACTTGAACCCGCGTCATCAGGGACACTAACGGTAAGCCTTACCGTTGGGCCAAGCTGCCCTTTCGTTGATTTTATGAAAGAGACTAAGGAATTTTTTACTCATGGTTCTTTCGACAAGAACTTGAACACCACGTTTATTGCTTTGATTCTAAAAAGAGGGCAGCTAAGGATTTGAAGGATTTTTGGTCAATAACCCAGTTCTTACAAGATTATTGCGAAAGCCTTGGCCATAAGAATAAAGATGGTGATGGAAGGATTAGTCTTGAACTTGCAAGGAGCTTATGTGGTTGGAAGGCAAATTATGAATAGTATGTTAATAGCCAAGTGAGGTCATACATAGGGTGCACCTCTTTTTCGAATTGGTTAGTGGCAGTATGATTGGTTATATATGAAATACATAAGGTCCACCTCCTTCTCTAATTGGTCAATGGCAGTATGACTGGTTGTATATGAAATACATAGGGTTGAGACAAGGATATCCTCTTTCTCCTTTCCTTCATATCCTTGTCATTGAGACTTTAAGCAGAAAATAGTTGACAATGGTTTTTTCTCTAGTGTTGAGGTGGACAAAGAAGGTTTGAAATTTTCAGATTTGCAATTCACGGATGATGTGGTGATTTCTTTTGTTCATCAAATGGGTTACCTTCATCGCATTTTGAGATGCCTTGTGGCAATATTGGGCTTTAAGGTGAACTTAAAATAGAGTGAGATTTTTGTTGTGGGGGAGGTACAAAGCATTGGAAGTTTAGCCTCAGTGTTAGGTTGAAGAATAGGAATTCTACCTTATTCCTATTTGGGGTTTCTTCTTGGTTTGAAATTTAAATCCAAATCTGAGACTCAATTATATAAGGTGTGTTGAGAAGATTGCAGTCATGGAAGGCCCAATTGCTCTTGAAAGGAGGAAGGTTGATGCTCATTTAGAGCACTTTATCTAGTTGTGGAAGGCCTAGTTGCTCTTGTTTAGGAAATTCCTTTGGAATGATTGATAGGAGAATTAGAAATTTCATTTTGTGAATTGGGATAAAATTTGTAGCCCTATGAAAAATGGAGGTTTGGGGATAAGGAAGATTTGAAAGCACAATGTTGCGTTGTTAGGGAAATAGTTGTTGTAGGTTAGAATTGAAAGGTATAGTCTTTGGAGGAAAGTGGTGGTTGTTAAGTATGGTTTGGAGTTGGTGTGGTCCCTCAAGGAGGTGTGTAGAGGCCGTAATTAGAAAATTAGAAATAAATGGTGAAAGGCAATAGAGAGTTTTGGAATATTAGGTTCAAAGTGGGATTAGAGGAGAAAATTAATTTTTGGGAGGATAGGTGGTGTGGTGAATATCCATTGAAAGATGCATTCAGTAGAATCCATTCCCTTGCTTTAGACAATTAGGGTGCTTTTGCAGCTTATTATAATGTAAATGGCAGCATATGAGTGTGGAACCCTAAGTTGAGGTGGAACTTATATAATTGGGAGGTGGAGTTCACAAAGCTTATGGATTGTCTGCATGTAATCCATCCAAACCCTATCAAGACTGAAAATTGTGATGGAACAAAGATAGGAAAATAATTTATATTTAAGTCTTTCTACCTTGCTTTAGAGAATTCAAATTGCTGTCCCTTTCCCTACAAAGCTATATGGTAGTCAAAAGTACCGTCAAAGGTATGTTTTTTATTTTATTTTATGTGGAATGCTTTCTTGAACAAAATTCTTACTATGGACCATCTTCAAAGTAGATGTTGGAACATGGATAACAGATGTGAGTTATGTAATATGGAGGAGGAACTAGTGGACCACGAGGTATTCATACATTGTCCAGTGGTCCACACGGTGTGGGACTTCTCCCTTTCCCATCTTAACCATGCCTTGCGTGTTCCTGGCCAAGTTTAGTGATCTAATCTTCGGTTGACGGATAGGGGGCCTAGAGGGCACCTCTCTCTCTCTCTCTCTCACACACACACACACACACACACACACACACCTATATATATATATATTTGTGGTCTCTCTTAGGCATGGTTTTAAAACTCGCCTGATCATGGATTGGATTGTCTGATCTGACTCGCGATTGGATAGGATTGGTCTGAGTTTGGACCTAAGACTATGATCCACAGTGGGTTATCCGATCCCTAGCATGGGTCGGCCGATCTATGTCTGGATTGTTCTGGATTGTCCAATCCTTGTTAGGGATCAAACAATCCACACATTCCGTTAAAAAATCTCTCATTTTTTATGATAAAAAGAAATTTATTAAAAAAAGGGTACAAAGCGTCCACACAAAGAGCCATTCTCAAAGAATTTTCTTTAAAGAACCCTAAAAGATCCTCATATAAGAGGAAAACCCCTAAAAGAAACACCCACAACCCTTGGATTTAGCCTTATAACGATTCAGATTTGACGCTTGGAACCCCCCAGCATTGATAATGGGGGTGGGGTGGGAAGCCCCCCCACACCCTGCCACAATAGAAGAAAGGATTCAATTATCCGAACATGACTGGATCAGGCTTCACCAATCCATCAATTAGAACAATGAATCATGTATGATTATATTTTATTTATTTATTTATATGATTTTGTATATAGTTTAGTTTTTATGCATTAGATGTAATCATATTGGTTTGATTAAGCAAACTATAAATCTTGAACTTATACGAGCCTTATAACCTTGTTCATATATGTTTGATGTACTTAACATGCCTATGTTATGTTTTCTCACATGATTATTTATTTATTTATTTTATAGACACCTCTCTACTATTTTTTTTAGAATCTGTTCAGATTATTTAAAGGGGGATCAATTTCAGACCAAAAATCCACACATGGATCATTTGATGGCCGACCAATCTTGGCCACTGATCCGAGTTTTTGAACCATGCTTCTAGGGGCTTTTTTTTGATGAATAACGACGAGATATAATATATATAAAAGAATGAGAAAGGAGGAAGAAAAAATCCAGACAAGGCAGCCAAGGCTGTAAACAACCCAACCAAAGACCTAGCAAGAAGAAATTACAACATCACACAGGCATATGGTTCCCTTCAAACAAGAGATGCTGATTCACACTCCATTTAGCAAGACCGTCAGCTTCTACATTTTTGAGCACAGGGAATATGAGAAAGAATAGCATCCAACTCCTTCACTAAACACCTGATCTCAACAATAAAGTGTAGTCTCCACGAGCCACATCGACCTCCCCTCCCCCAAGAGAAAGTCGTCAGACAGTCCCCTTCCACAACGCAGCCTCACAGGTCCATAGCCTTCGAAAGTCTCAACCCTTCCAACATCATCGTAGAGCAACATCATCATAAGCTCTACGAACAAAGCATTTTGAACACCAATAGGACCAGCCTTAACCCAAAGAATCTGATCCCTCCCGCGACACACAACCATACCCAGCCAGCCCTAGATTACCAAAAGAAGCACCATCCACATTGACTTTAAGATTGCCAATGGGAGGGGAGACCACTCCATAGCAATATCTAGATTAGGAGCACAAGGTCCCAAAAGGTAAGAAGGCCAACCCCGCATCATGTCATTCATTGAACAACCAGAAAACTCCTTCACAAGAACCCAAGAGCAAATCTCACAGACAATCGAGTTGATGACCATCCATGCATTCCTCTTTTTATCATCAAAGATCCTTCTGTTTTTCTCCTTCCAAATGCCCTAAATCACACCATGAAGAATGGCTTTGAGGAAGAGTCAACCTTGATCCCCTTTCAGCCCCCAACTCCATAAAGCAAACAAATCCTTCATTGAATTTGGCATAACAAAAGTGAATCGATAAGGCATGCTTAAAATGGTCCCAAATCTCTGTGGAGAACACACAATGAAAAAAAAATATGGTCCCCAGATTCGTCCTCCTGCGTACATAAAGGGAAAATAGAGGGTGAGAGAGACATAAACGGCCTCTTATGTCCGTACCACATCCATAGTATTTTGCCTACCCAAATTGGAGATCCAAGAGAAAGCCATAACCCTTGGGGGCGCTGCAAATTTCCAAATATTATAAACCGGGAAGTGGTGGGATAAGATATGATTGCCAACCAAAATAGAGAAGAAATGATTTAGAGGAAAACACACCATTAGGCAAGGAAGACCAAATATGGACTTCACCCTCATCACTGTAAACAAACACCAATTTAAGATCCTCCATAAAGGAGCCCATTAAGGGGATCTGCCACTCAAAGGGGTCTCGGGAAAAAGGGTAAAACCAATTGAGGCCATTACGGCCTTGGGAAAGAATCTCCACCACCATGACATTCTTGTTTAGAGCAATGCAGAAAACACAGAGGTAAGCAATACCAAGCATGGTCTCACCCCACCATAGATCCCTCCAAAAACGAATTCTAAGGCCATTACCAAGGAGAAAGCGAGTATGGGGAAGGAAAAAAGAACTCACCTGGGTAATGTGTTGCCAACATAAAGAATGGGATCGAGGAAGGATGTGGTTGCAGTCCCACCCATTCGCATCCAAACCATATCTACTTAGGATGATAGATTTCCATAAACTTCCATGCTTCGTACAGAACCTCCGCAGTTATTTTCCCGACAACGCCAAGTTTCTCTCCTTGATACTCCCTAGGCTTAAACCTCTATTCTCAATGGGATCCACAACAATTTCCCACTTCATAAAGTGATCCTTCTTTTGACTCTCTCCTTCCCAAAGGAAGTTCCACTGGTATCTTTCGATTGTATTTATCACTTCGTGAGGCATCCTGTACAAGAACATATAATACACTGAGATGTTAGAGAATGTCGATCTGATCAAAGTAATTCTTCCACCTAGGGAAATGTAGGATTTCTTTCAACATGCAAGCTTTTTAGAAACCTTTTCCACCACAGGATCTCAAAAGTCCTCGCTTTGGGGTCCCCACCAAGGGGCATACCCATATAATTAATAGGCCAATTCCCCACATTACATCTCATCACATCCATGAGGCTAATAAGCCTGTTACCCTCAACATGAATGGCCACCATACAGGATTTTGTCAAGTTCACCTTCAGCCCAGAGATTGCTTGAAAGATCTTCATACATAGCTCCATCTTGCTAATGTTGTCCTTGTTAGCCTTAAGGAAAATGATCGTACCATATGCAAACTGGAGGTAGGAAACCATAATCCTATCATCGCCAATAATACAACCCTCCAACAGAGCCCTTTCTTCTGCTATTTTTAGGATGACACTTAAACCATCCGCCACGAGAGAAAATAAGAAAAACAATAGCGGGTCCCCCTGACGAAGACCTCTAGTAGATTTAAAATAGCCTTTAGATGTTCCGGTCACAAAAAATTGAGAAAAACGCTCAATAACACAACCTTTATCCAGGAAATCTACTTATCACCAAAACCTTTTTTACGGAGAACCCAGAAAATGAAATTGCAATTCACCTTGTTATAGGCCTTTTCCATATCAAGCTTACAAACCACTCCTTCTTCCTGTCACACTTCATAGAATCTACACATTCATTCACAATTATAATGCTGTCCAAGATCCGTCTTCCCTCAATAAACACACTATGGGTGGAAGAAACCATTCTTCCCATAACAGTCTTTATCCGAGTGGACAACAACGTAGAAATGACTTTATACAAGCTACTAACCAAGCTGATTGATCAGAAATCCCCCATAGACCTGACCCCCTCCTTTTTGGGAATCAGAACAAAAAAAGTGGACCTTATGGTCTTGCTAGTAATCCCACGGTCAAAGAACTCAGAGAACACCTTCATAAGATCATCTTTAATGGTATCCCAATATTCTTGATAAAACAACATTGAGAAACCATCAGGCCCAGGCACTTTAGAATTGTCCATAGAAAAAATGACATTTTTTACTTCTTCCTCCAAAAATGGCCTCTTGAGGTTAACTGTTTGATCCAAAGGGAGCCACGCTTCAAACAAGTTGTCAATAATCGGTCTAGGGCCTTTACCCTTTTTATACAATTGTCTGAAGAAAGAAATAGCTTTATTGGCGATGTCTTCGAACCCCATAAACTCCTCCCATTCCACCATGATACTAGAGATCGTATTTTTCTGTTTTCTCCCATTGGCCAATTGGTGGAAGAACTTGGTGTTTCCATCCCCGTGTTTGAGCCATTTAGACTTAGCATTTTGATGCCAGAACATCTCCTGAGCTTTAATATTTCTATCAAGCAAAGCCAAAACATCTCCACACATACCCGAATTTCTATATGAAACAAAAACCACCCCATTCACCCACAATGCAATCATTCCACCACTTATGCATCATCTCTTTAAAGGACGGGTGAGTAGTCCACATGTTTTCAAAGCAGAAAGGCTTAGGACCAAAACTTCAGCCCCTAGTCTGCAACACCACCGGCTAATGGTCTGAAGTTAATTTCGACTTCACTTGTTGGAAGAAAAGCAGATAACTCCTCCCATTCCTCCGTAACTAGGAACCTATCCAACCTACTCATAACAAGGTTCTCCTGCCCATTTGTCCAGGTAAATTTAGCATTGCAGAGGGGGCTATCACGAAGACCACCAAAGCAAACAAAGTCCTCAAAATCCCTCATGCTGTGAGTAGTCCTTCCACTCAAACACTTTTTAGAAGCAAACCGAATCACATTGAAGTTAACCCCAATCACTCAAGGACCACTCCATTTGCCCCATGTTTCACTTAAAGGGTAAAATTATCCTTTCACATGTTCAAACAGACCAAAGAGTAGTTTAGGAACCCATTGGACCAAGTTAGAAGTGTAAGACCTAAGTTGGGTCTCGAACTGGTCAAGTTCGAAAGTTATCACAATTTTGCATTTGGAATACCTTTGCAGGTCCACTGACACAAATCCTGAGAGAATTGGGGGTCATGCCATACCTTGATGGAAAGATCTAGGAGTCTACTTTCCAAAAAAATAAATGGTGTGCAATTACGATTTTCCTAAAGACTCCGTTTGTTTGCTCGTAAACTTTTGATAGGAAGTAAAACAAAACAGAGGTAAAATTTTGTTTTGCAAACTTTTACTTATTTGTTTTCCGGTGTTTGTTTAGACCACGTAAAATTGTGAGCAAAATAATTCTACAAATTTTTCAGGCGTTTGTTTGATACTTAATTTTATACTTGAAAACCAAAAAATTATATACATTTACTGATTTTACCACTCCATACAAAGTTGTATGATGGAGCGATAGCTAGTGTTAAAACAACTGGGGGAGAGACAAGTGAGTTTGCGATCACAGTAGGGTTGCACCAAGGGTTAGCATTGAGTCCATACCTTTTTGCTTTAGTTATGGATGAGTTGACTAGGC
>JAOXJP010230126.1:0-10841 GCA_025762735.1 Platanus orientalis
ATATATATATATATATACATACAAAGTTACATCAATTCATTCATTTATAAAGATAGAGATATTGAAGGGGATATTGCTTATAGAATTAGATTCGGGTGGATAAAATGGTAATGTACTTGAAAAAAAAAATAGGTGCAAATGGTGCAAAGGGCATCAGGGTGTGGTCACATCAGCACCAAAAAGTGATAAGCACGCCTCCAAAAAGTGTAAATCACTTTATCAGACACTTGAGAAGCACTAGATTGATATTTGGTTGAAATTCTAGATTTGTTGTTCTTTGTGTTATGAATTGTAGAGAATCTGACAATTGAGAAACACTAGATTGATAATTGGTTGAAATTCTAGATTTGGTCCTCTTCATGTTCTGATTTGTAGAAAATATGACTCTTGAAAAGAATTAGATTGCTCTTTATGAAAAAACTGTTCTAGATTTGTTGTACTTTATATTTTGATTTATAGAGAATGACACCTGAAAAGCACTAGATTGATGTTCTGAAAACCTATTGTATTGTTCACAAATTAATAGAACCCTATTCCTAGATTAAAATTGAGGTAGATTGATGTTCTGAAAACCTATTGTATTGTTCAAAAATTACTAGAACCCTATTCCTAGATTAAAATTGAGGTTACTTTTTTTTTGCTCTAATTTTGTTTAAGCCTTTAAATCTTGTCTTATTTTAAAAGTTCTCTAATATTCATTGCATACTATATATATGCACTAGATTTTTTGTGGACACAGTTACATCAGTTTATTCATCTATAAAGATGGAGATATTGGAGGAGATATTGTTTATAGAATTAGATTCGAGTGGATAAAATGGCGATGCACTTGGAAAAAATTAGTTGCAAATGGTGCAAAGGGCATCAGGGTGTGGACACATCAGCACCAAAAAGTGATAAGCACTCCCCCACAAAGAGTAATCACTTTTCGGTGCTGATGCGTCAGCCCCTAGTGCCGTTTGCACGGAATTCATTTGCACCTAATCCCAGCCCCAATGCACGTCTACAGTGCATGTGATCAACACTTGGAATTAAAATTGGATGAAAAATTTACAAGATGACTACAAGACCAAATCATCTTATGGAGTAGAATGTTTGGCAATCAAGAGGCAATACATACATGGTCTCAGTGTGACAGAAAAAAAGAAAAAAAGGATTTTGAGATGGATTAGTAACAAGACTATAATAGAGACAACCTAAAATGAATAGATTTGCTAGAACTTTTGGTGAAAATGCTAGTAGCATAGGCTGTAACATGAAAATATATGTTCAAGTATGGTGAACATTCAATTTGTGCAAAAAAAAAAACAAAAAAGTCAAATGTTAGGTTTGTATCCTGCCCACCCATGTCAGCACCCTGTAATTACATGATCAGCAATGTAATTAGTTTTTTTTTTTTTCCCAAGAACTTCTAGATAACATAATTAGGTGACATGATGATGGAAAATCGACCGGTTACCAGTCATTATTAAATGACATGATTAGGTCTGTTAATGTTTCTTTTTTTTATCTCAATCTATCTTAATTACCGGTGCGAACTATAATTATGAAACAAAGTACCCTTATGTATTCTTTACATTTTCCACTTCTATTTTAATAAATTCAGTTATTCATAAAACAAAATTATAATTACGAAACTGAGTGATATAAAATGAGAATATGTACTACCATAGTCCAAAAACCAAGAACACATCAATTGATTTTATTTGCAGAAGGATCCTGTCCAGCCTCCTTATGGCCAGTTAGAACCTGTCTGGCCTAACAAGTCGGCATGTCCCCAAAAAATGGTTTCAGTACTTATTTCCATCGACTTGTGAACCTATTAGGGCAGACAGGTCCTAATAGCCCATAAGGAGGGCGGACAGGATCCAAACAGATTTCATTCCAGTGTAGCTGGATTTGTTATTCTATTACTTATTTCTTCATTTGGTGAGACAAGAGTGGGTGCCGTGTGGCTAAGGAGCAAATTAAGAAGGGCAAGATGAAGGAGGTCCAACAAGCTTGAAGTTGGATTTTCTCTCACGTTTGCAGAACAAGAATGTCAACACTCAAATGAAGACTGACCACCATTTTCATACCTGCATAGAGGTTGCGTATCATCAACCTACAGGTCGGGGGTTCAAACTTTACAGTGTCGGTACCACAAAACGACAAATTATTAAATAACTTCTGCAAGCTATTGGAAGAATCATCAAAAGGACAAATCATTGAAGAAGTTGGAAGAAAATTCCAGTTTTTTTTTTTTTTTCTATTTACTTATAGTCTATTTTCTCAGTCAACACTTTGGAAAGTAGGAGATGATTAACGTGTAAGTATTGCAATATTAGTTAACAATTTAAGATATTAAATATGCACATGGCGTACAAGATGGAACCAAACATAGCTTCAACAACAAGAATGTGAATGTAACTTCTTGACTTTTAACTCAATGTTGTATAAGGAACTTAAACTTTTGCTCATTGTCTTTCTATATTATTATCTTTTCAGTTCACATTGACGAACTGTTCTTCCCTAAGTTTTTTCTTGTTTAAAGTAAAAAAAAAAAAAAAAAATTGTCCTTGTTTAATTTATAGAAGAGGACTCCACATATGACCCTGAAGTGATCCCCATGCATGTCCATAGAAAGCAGGTATATGAATGTATTATGTGGATTCAAGAGGATGGTTCACAGCATGACAACACGGTTTCTACGTTATTTTTTTGATAAAAAAGTAATGATATCAGCCTCGCTATTTTTTTTTTTTTTTTTGAAGAATAATTGATTTTATTGAGAGAGAAGAGGAGAAAACAAAAGATACATAAAATACAACAATACAGAAATATAAGATCAACTCAAATGATCAGCCTCCCTAATTCTACAACCTAACAAGTGTCATCGCAAAAGGGGCAACATTGTCAAACTGTGCCACCCATAATTCACCGGGTTTCCCTTATTTCATAGGATCAGGATGAACCATTGATTGGATTACACCACCAATAAATAATTAGCTATGACAAAAAATAGTACCAGGCATTAACATTTGTCATACTAATCATCTATCGCACTTATTATTTGCAGATGATTATTACATTTTTTTAGTAATTCAACAATGA
The DNA here is from genome assembly GCA_025762735.1 of Platanus orientalis. NCBI lineage: Eukaryota > Viridiplantae > Streptophyta > Magnoliopsida > Proteales > Platanaceae > Platanus > Platanus orientalis. The sequence goes on from JAOXJP010230126.1 coordinate 3,094, forward strand.
CTGAAGCATATAATTTTAAGCTCTTTCTAACTACCATGAAGCTTTAAGGCAATTAGCTAATTTAGCAAAGTCTGAGATGTTCTTTAGTCTCAATACTCCAAACTAGGTTCAAAGGATACATATGCACCCTGTTGCACATTAAACCAGTTAAGTCCCTAGGAAATACTTAACATTGCCCTCCTCCATTAGTAAAATTAAATTAGCATTATTCTCTTATATTAATGAAAAAGTGGCCAGTAAAATAAAAGGTGGAAAGAGCGTCTCATTTCTCGAGCTGGTAAGGGAACACTTTTAAAATCTTTTACATTGGCATTGCCTTGTAATGCAATGTTTTGTTTTCTTTTGCCAAAAAGATTATATAATTCTATTGCTAAGAAGAAAAAACACAAACGCTTTTGGTAGGACTAGAAAGCCGGGGAGAGGAAAATTCAATAGGTTAACTAGAAGGTCCTTGAGAAATGGTGGTTAAAGATTTAGAGGCTTGCTTCTTTTAATAAGGCTCTCTTGGCTAAACAAACCTGGAGATTAATACAGAGTTTTTGCTTCCATGCGAGCAAATATCTTGAAATTGATCTATTTCCCAAATGACCGATTCCTTCAAGCCAAATCCCATAGTGGAGCTTCTCGGGAGGGAGTAGTCTTCTTAAAGGTTGAGAAGGCCTTGTGTTCGGAGGTTTGCAATGGAAGCCATTTCAACGACGGTGGATTGTATCCACTCCTCGTAACTAACGCTCCTCTCCACCCCCTGTCAGGAGGCAGGTACATCAACGCCGACAAGTGATTTCGCGTTTTTGGGGGGCACATATCACTTGTCAGCGCTGTTGTGCTCGCTCCTTGATAGGATGCGGAGAGGAGCGGTAGATAAGAGGAACGGATACAATCCACCCTCTGATCTCAACATATAGAAATGGCAAGTTCTCACTTCTGTGTCAAATTGGCCTATGCCCTTGTTGCTAATAATGAAGTTTCCTTGCCTTGGTCTATGCCGGAAGTTTAGTCTCTTCGGAAAAAAATTGGCATAAGAAAATCCCTCTTATGAATAAACATTTTCTTTAGGGTTTGTAAAGAAGCACTACCTATGGGATTTAAATTAAAAAAAGAGGACTATCTCCTTGCGAGGTATGTAAGAGCTGTCAGGAGTCTTCTTATTGAGCATTGTCTCATTTTCTGCCCTATTGCTTTCTAAATTTGGTGTGCCTCTCATTTGGGCCTTGGTATTGATCCAAATCATCACAAATCATTTGTTCACTGGCGTGGGATTTCCTGTCATGGAAATTTGATGATAAGAGGGACTAATCTTATTTAATGCAAAGTCTTGCTATCCTATATTGGCACGTTTGGAACTGAGAAATAATATTATTTTTAAGAAATGCTAATTGTAATATCTTAAAAATATTATTGTCTTGCAAACTTTAGCATCATTGCATAGCCTAGAGCCTCAAAATAGCTCTGAATGGAGACCATCCGAGATACGTATTGACATCTCAAAATGGGAGCCTCGAAGAGGATAGCTTGATAAATATCAATGGGGATGCCGCACATTTTGATTCTTTGCCAAAGATTGGGTTGAGGGTTGTGGCAACAGATAAGGATGGTAACATAACTTTGAAAGAGGGTCATGTAGACAGAGGAACCATATCCCCTATATCACCCCTAACCTCTGCTAGCCTCCGCTGATGGTCAAGCAGGTGGAAACATCAGTGCTGAAAGTGATTTTCACTTTTTGGGGGTGTGTATAAATCACTTCTGACACTGATGTAGCCACCTCTTGGCCTAGGTGTTTTTCTACGCCAAACGTAGAAAAGCCATGCCACACTTACTGTGTTCCACAAGACGCAAGGGGTTGGGCTTCCCATGCAAAAAGTGTGTTTTTCACTTTCCGATGGCATGTCACCGGCACCCTGGTGCTTCAGTTTCACTCCAGGAAAAAGCACTCCAGAAATCCACTTCAGTGATACAAAGGATATGGCTCCACCAAGAAGCCCTACTCAGCTTAAGAATAACCAAGGATTTAGGGAGGGGATATGCAAAATCCTGGATGGGGGTGGCAATGCTTGACACCATCCTGGATAGAGTTGATTGTAAATGTGCTTTGGGTCAAACAGGTCAACTGTTTTGACACGATTAATAAATGGGTTGGGTTCGGGTTAAACCATATAGTCATATACCGTTAACTTGACATGACACAAATAAGACCTGCCAACATGAATTTTCACATAACCTGTAAACTCGACATGAACCCAACATGAAATAAGCATGTTAGGGTTGACTGTAAGTGTGTTTTGGGTTAAAGCGAGTCAACCGACTTTGACATAATTAATAAATGGGTCAGGTTCAGCTTGAGCCATATAGTTGTGTACCCTTATGTCAACACGACATGAACCCGACCTGCTAACAAGAATTGCTACCACTACATTTGCTCCCAATTTCAAAAGAAGTGTACCTGGTTCTTGCACTAACAAACTCTATCGTGTGTGATTTCTATCCAGGCATTGCTTGGGAAACCCAAACCTGACAGAGTGTAATCTTTTTTATTTCTTTGGTGAAAAGGCGGTATGTTAATCTGGTCCATTGAAGTTTGGTTTAGACCCAAACTTAGACCCAGACCCAGATAACAATCGGGTAAGCGGGGACGCATCGACGCAACCCAACAAACAAACAAACATCTTAGGCTCACTTTTTGGCACCGATATGTCAGCCCCTAGTGTCTTTCTTACTTTACTGTCACGACTCGGGTGATGCTTGGAGGTTTAATACCATCTTTGTAAACATTGTACATAGTTTAGAAAAGTGATATCAAAGCAGAGATCCTGATTAATGGAATGAAGGAACATGTCTGAGGTCAAAAATGAAGTCATCCTGGTTAAGGATGGTGAAGGCATCAAGGGCAAGGGAAAAAGGGATAAGTTCAAAGACGCTATAGGTAACATGGAAGCATGAACGATACAAATGGAGGATGTTGTGGCCAACATGGTGGACCAACTTGAAGAGATGATGGACAACATGAGGGGCTTTAAAAAAGAACTTGAAAACCTCAGAGGGAATATGTTAGGGCCCCTCAATGAGATGGTCAACATTTTACGTCAAGAGAGGAATACGTTCTAAGCCAATGCATCGGAGGTTGTGGAGGCCATCAAGGCTCAAGTCAATGAATTGTAAGGTAACTGGATGATTTGGAAGAGATCGATGGACAATAGAGTAATGCTTACGAGGGAGGCACCTACGGTGAAAACTCCTGACCCGAAGCCATACATTGGAGTTTTCGAGCTTTATAAGCATTCATGAATAACGAATAATAAAGTTTTCCATTCTTTCCTCCTCAAAGTGAAACGCTAAGGTTAATGTGGCTAGACTCACTCGTTTACAAGCGTGCATATCAAGAGTGTCGCACGGTCTAGCTGAGTCCGTAATAACGCTAACTTTAATTTGTTGTACCAAATCCAGAGAGTTTTCAGGCGGCACTGGGTTTGCTATTCTATGCAACTCTCCAAAACCCTAAACCTTAACCACATACCAAACCTCCGACAACTCTCTCTCTAATGGCGATCTGCAATCAATCTCATTTCAAATCCATCTCCCTCGCCCCCCCAACGAAACTCCACAGATTTAATTCGCCCATCTCTCGCGTCCAAACCGTCAGATGCAACGCTACTCTGCCTTCAAAAACCCTAATAACCGAACTAGAACCAGTCTTCATGTCTGTGAAATCCTTCGCACCAGCGACAATTGCTAACCTCGGCCCAGGCTTTGATTTCCTTGGCTGCGCCGTCGATGGAATCGGCGACTACGTCTTTGTATGCGTCGATCCTGAAGTTCACCCAGGCGAGATATTGATCTTTGACATCGATGGCATCGGAAACAGTGCCAAGAAGCTCAGTAAAAACCCTCTCTAGAACTGCGCTGGAATAGCGGTGATCTCTGTCATGAAAATGCTCGGAATTCGGTCCGTCGGTCTCTCGCTTTCCCTCGAGAAAGGATTACCCTTAGGAAGCGGTCTTGGATCGAGCGCTGCAAGTGCGGCCGCTGCCGCTGTAGTTGTCAATGAGATTTTCGATGGAAAATTGCCAGTCTCGGATCTCATCCTCGCGGGTCTTGATTCAGAGGCAAAGGTTTCTGGTTACCACGCTGATAATATAGCACCAGCAATTATGGGAGGGTTCGTCTTAATTCGTAGCTACGAGCCTCTCGACATTATTCATTTGAAGTTTCCGATTGAAAAGGAGTTACTTTTTGTTCTTGTGAATCCTGAATTCGAAGCTCCCACCAAGAAAATGCGGGCTGTCTTGCCAGCGGAGGTCGGTATGCCCCATCATGTATGGAATTGTAGTCAGGCGGGGGCATTGGTGGCGTCGATATTGCAAGGGGATTTAAGAGGTTTGGGAACGGCATTGTCCTCAGATAAGATTGTGGAGCCGAGACGTGCGCCTCTAATTCCTGGGATGGAAGCGGTGAAGAAGGCGGCAATTGAGGCGGGGGCGTTCGGCTGCACAATTAGTGGAGCTGGGCCTACAGCAGTTGCAGTGACAGACAATGAAGAGACAGGAAAGGAGATTGGGTGTCGGATGGTGGATGCATTCATGAAGGATGGGGGTTTGAAGGCGTCTGCAATGGTTCGGCGACTGGATCGGATTGGTGCCAGGGTTATTAGTAGTGGCAACCCCTTGTGAAGCGCAATGTAGTAAGTTGGATCTCAATCTCGGTTGCTTGGGCATTTTCAAACATATTATAGATATCTAGGATTTTGCTTGTGAGGTTAATGGAGAATTCGAAAAGTGAGCTCTCTCTTTTGTACCCCTTCTTGATGATTTCATCATAGTTCATTAGATTTTGTGGCCAAAATAAGCAAAGTTCATTGATTGTATTCTGCCTCCTTTTACCTGTTTGACATGTTTAGTTCAATAAACAACTGATCTTGTGGATGTTCCGAGGATTCAGAAGCTCTTCCCACAAAAAAAAAAAAAAAAAACCCTGTTATTATAAATCTAAGAATTGTAAGTTCTGGCTCAAAAAGCGAACATTTAGACTTCCCATCTCCGTGTACTTGTTGAAATGATGAGTTTCTTGCTCTTGTTAGCAATAAAATCTCATTCATTAAAAAAAAATCTTTATTTTATTGCATAGTGGTTGAAGCTTACCTGGTGATGAACTTGAATCATCCAGTGGACTCTACTTTCCACGTTTAACATAAAAGAATTGAATGTTTGAACTTGCTAAACACCTTAGATTATCACATAACCATCCAAACGATGGAAATCTAAAGTTATTTCCTTAATATGCCTATCTTTATCTGCAATTCATCATCAGTGAAGCGATCCCTATAAGACCCCTCAACACTATTGAGGTGAATCTTTCTAGTTTTTGCTTTGCAGACATTGGATTTCACAGGACTCAGCTCTCATGATGTTCATTGACAAAACAGATTCCTTCAGATCATACACCAGTGTCATTTGTGGTGTTCAATGCAATGATTTATTTGCAAAAAGAGGAAGAAACATCTCAAACACATCACAAGTTGTTGGGTCATTTTTTTTTAAATGCATGTCTGGATGGGCAAGGTATGAAATTTGCATTACCATAAAACTATTTATAAACAAGGATATCCTTCTATTGGAATGTCAGCAGGTAATTGGGGAGTATCAACCGTATCAACCCAGTTAAATGTGTTTACAAAGGAAACAAAGATATCAAGGCTGATCGATTTGCAGAAGTTCCTCATTTCTATTATCATCATGTTTTGAGATTTTCATCAATGGGGAGTGGCCATTACTAAGGATGGGCATTAAATTGAACTACATCTTGAATCTGACGAGGTCACAGGAGGCTCTCAGCTTTAACTTGTTTGCTTTCATGTAGGAGTAAACCATCACAGGTGGCTCCTGGCATAACCTTGTCGTTTTTCAGGCAATCGTATAAGTTCATGACAGTTTCATCACTAGTTTTTGAAATTAACAAGGATTATGTGATCGTATGTACCGATTCTCCAATATGATCTCTTGAAGTCAATGTGCGATAGCTGCTTTAGGTTCATATTTTTTTTTACTTATTCATCTTCTATTGTCTTTGGATGTATGTTACCAAAAATATCTTTGGTTGTGAATATGCTAATATTCATTAATATATACAGTTTTTCTTCTGGAAGACTTGCCACACACAGCTGTGCAAGTCTGCTTTAGGACTCTCTCCAGCAGCTGAAGGATCAAGCCTTGTCCCTCATGTTTAGATGGGTTTCTCATATTCCTCTGTTTTCTGGTTGTAAATTCTCAAATTGGGTCTTTGATTGGGAGGGCATTATTTTTAGGTAAGATCCCCAGGTCGGGTGTGTACTTCTCGTACATTCTCTTCTTTTTTCAATGAAATTCTTTACTGATCAAAAGAGATTTGCATACAAAAAATCAATATTTTTGCCTCATGTTGTTTTCTGTTTATGATTTAATAAAATATAATAGCCCTAAATACCAACCCCAAGAAGTTGCGGTAAGGATTTTTTGTTGATGTAGAATTTTCTGTCTATTAACTTGTTTTGGTTCATTGAAATTGCCAAATAAGTATTTGAAATAAGAGTTATAGAGACTCTTTTTGGATCACTGTTATTTCTGAAGGCATGCGAGTGGGATAAAAAAGAAAGAAAGAAAGATTTACTTATCCAGTCTTAAAATAGGTCTAGTCCCAGGTTCTGGGCTGAAAAGTGAACCCCAAGATCGTCCCCCAGGGCTTGGTTCAGGTACTTTTGGCTGGCTGGCCCTTGTGCACTGTTACCTGCAACGTTGCCCACAGGGGTCACAGCTGAACAGTGGTAACTGTCATGGTAATATTGACCCTACTACTCTCTCTCTTTTTCATTTCTTTTCTTTTCTTTCTTTATTTATTTTTTAGAGGATGAAGAGCTTAAGCTAAGAAAGAAAACCTAGAAGGAGCAAATATCCTTGAGTTGTAGAATGATGAAGTTCAAATAACCATTACAACTAAGATCTTGGCTAAAGACCAGGAACTAGAAAAAAAAAAATTATAGTATAAAAATGGGCTAAGAAAGCATTATACAAGTCTAAATTTAAGGTGTATGATGACCTTTATTATAAGTTTTGTGATGGGATGGTGGGACAGATGCAAACACACTTGCTAAGATGATGGAATGAAAATGTAGAGACCTAAATCAAATTTTTTTTTTTTTTTGATAAGTAAAATTTCATTAAGAGAAAAAGGATAAGAAATCCCCAAAGACTACAACACGGGCAATAGAAAGACTAAAAACAATTGAACAAAAGACCCCAATCCCTTTTGGCATTGACCACCGAACAATCCTCCAATTGGTTATTTGCCAATGCCCATAAACAAACTAGATCCTTTGCTTTACAATAAGTATTAAATGCCAGTTCTGAACAGCCTTCGAAAACCCTCTTGTTTCGTTCCAACCAAATTGACCAACATACCGCGGGACAAACCAAAGTCCATAGACAACATCCTTTCTTTGAAATCCTCCATAATTTCCGTGATGCTACTAGCATACCCATAGTATTTGGAAAAACCCATGAAAGTTGAATCTCTCACAAAAATCTATCCCAAACTTCTGAGGCATATGGGCAATGAATAAAAAGATGATTTCCACTTTCAGCTTCTTTCAAGCAAAGAGGGCAAGCATTTGGAATGACCATGCCATGTTGTTGGAGGAGATCCATAGTAGGAAGTCGTTCCTTAAGTGCTGTCCACAAAAAGAAGACCACTTTGGAAGGAATATGAATCTTCCAAATATG